>CANUEP010163403.1:0-14758 GCA_947857235.1 Jatropha podagrica
CAGTTCTGCGATCCTCGTAATTTTTCGGACGTTTCAAGTACCATATTGGCATACTTTCGATGAACTTCCAAAATGGCCTTTGGTCCGGCCGGGCTGTTTGCAGTCCGGGAAAATAGGCTTTTGAGCCTGAAAAATTGGGTACTAAAGGCCGACCGTAGCCGCTGTCGCCGCCGGCGATAGCTGCTATCGCCGCAGCGGCTAACGCCGCCATTAAGGGCGGCTGCCACCGCTGCGGCCGACAGACCTTCTAGTTTTCCTCGTTCCGGATAATTCTCAAAACTGGCCTTTTGAGCCTCAAAATTTGAGTATTCACAGTTTGAGATTGTGTTTGATGATTGTCAATCTATTTTAAATCGATGTCCTTTAATTTTAGTAGCTTAGCTAAGTAGGAGAGCGAATGTTGGGGCTCATACTCTTATTATAGGCTCTTATTGTTTGCTGCTTTACACACAATTAGTGACGATTTTTCTAAGTTTGGGATTGTGTTTGATGATTGTCGATCTATTTTAAATCGATGTCCTTTAATTTCAGTAGCTTGGCTATGTAAGAGAGCGAATGTTGGGGCTCATACTCTTGTTATAGGCTCTTATTGTTTGCTTCGTTTTTTTCTTTTGGGATGTTATCCGAAGTTGTTTGCTGTGTTTTTATCCACGTGATTAATATAATGCATTCTCTTAAAAACAATAATAATATCTTTGTTTTATTGGGTAACAATTAGAATTAAGATCTTCCAAAAAAAAAATATAAAAATTCGTAAATTAATTAAAATCAAACAAATTAGTTTGTTTTAAGGAAAATGGTTGCGATATTTTTGGATAAGGGAATTACTCATATCTTAACATTTATATTTTTGGTCAAAAGCAATAAATTGATAAAGTCAAGTTAATTGCATAATTTTGTTACAATTATCAATTTAATATTAAAATATAAATTAATATTGGACCAGATGGTAGCCTAAGGAGGAATATTTAATATTTGATTTTCATATCCAAATTTTTTTCCTTGTCCTCTTGCTCTGAATTTCAAGAATCTCAATAACCCAGAAACAAAAATCATCCATTTTCTTGGTTTCTCCTTCAAAAGCCACATAATATTAAAAGAATCGATCAAGAAAAAGCGCTATGGATAGTACCATGGGAAATTGCTGGTCGTACGAGAAGCTCAAATGGGTGGGGATGAGCGTAGCGTCGGCGTTTTTCGCCTCCCTGGAACGGTGCGCTTGTATTAACCTTTCCACCGCCGATGATGCCGAAGATGCGGAGGAGGCACATGATCGGCCGCTTATGTTTTGCAACTCAATCTCTAATTCGTCTGTTTCATCAAGTTCAACGCCAAGCGGCCGCCCCAATCCAAACAGCGTTCCTTTCTCTTCATAAGATAAGATCAAAGCCAGTTTACCCAATTTTAATTTTTCTGATCTTGATGTGATCTGATACTCAGATGGAAAATAGTCAGATGGGATTTTGAATAATTCTCGATTTGTTTTGTTTTCTTGATTTGTCGGTTTTGATTTTGCTATTAACGGTTAGTTTCATCCTCCTACGACAACGACAATACAAATCACTTCTGATTGTTCCTAGCAATAAAGGCAGCCTGTGACTTTTCTTTCTTTTTCTTTCATGGATGATTTGTAAACTGCAATATTGTCAGGATTAGAATTTGAGTTGAAATTGAAATTTCAGATTTTAGCAATTTCTTGTCTGAGAATGGTTCCTTCTGGTCTGAATGAAACAACAATAAATGTTCAATTTAGCTTATAAACTTTCAATTAGTATCAAATTAAGATCTAAAATTAATTTTCGAATCAGCATAGTCAATTTTAATGTTTTAATCTAAATTTAACATTTTAATTTTTAAAGGATATAAATTATTCAAAAATTCAAATTGTAAAATCATACGACATTGTTTCCAAATCCATAACTTTTGTTGGATTAGATTATACAGACAGTGTTGGAGACCACGCACAGGAGAGAGGGGGTGTTTTGCCCCTCTTCATTAGGCAAATCTGAATTAGTGAGGTCAATAGTACCAATAAAATTCTGATACCAGAGCAAATCTGAATTAATGCGGGCGCCAATAAAATTCTGATATCCGATGGTTTTTTTTAAAATGTAAAACGACGAATACTCCTCTTTCTTTGCTGCTTTGTGCTACACGTTTACATTGAAGATAACTAGATAAGTGGTAAAATGTTCGGTTCACTTTACATCCTTGAATGAAAGAAACCAAATGTTCCATCCTTAAGTGAAAGAATTCGCGTCGCAATATATGGCTAGTACCGCCGAACGAATTGCGATTCATTCCTGAAGTATAATGTTAATTTGGTAAGCAACGGAAAAAGCTATAATTATTATATAATCTGTAGTATCATTTTGATTTATTGAATCTCTCAATAAATTAAAATAAATAAATAAATAAATTTTTTGGATAATTATATCTTTAGTGGCTCAATTTTTTATTTTTTTTTTCTTATTTAGGTGTTCGAATGAAAACGAAAACGTTGAATATTTAAATATTTTAATGCCAACAATTCCTATTAAGTCACATAACTTCCCGCTCTCCCTAAAATGGGGCCAGACCACTGCACTCACCACCTCCACCAACCACCACCACCATCGTAACATATCAACACTGGCACCTAACTTGGAAATCGAACAATCTTGCATTCAATTATTACAAAATGCAAATCTAGACATTCAATTTTCATAATCTTTCATTTAAACAAAAAGAAAAAAAGACAAATATAGACATAGAAAATAACCTTATTCCAAAATTTGATTTTGATTTGTAATAAGGTTTAATTGGCCGAAATGCTCTTCTTGACTCGCTGTATTAGTAAAAAATTGTAATAGAAAATATTCAAATTCGATCTTTTACTCTTCAGAAAAGTGAGAATATTAATTAAATCCCAGTGGGTTGTTTTCGGGTAATTTACTCGATCCTACTTGTAGCATCTCAAAAGATACAAAAATCCTACGTGTGGCGCCACGTATATACCAACATTCAAACGGATAATGCTCATCACAGAAATTATTAGCTGACAGATAAAAGAGCAACTTCTTTTATCATCCTGAAAATAGACAGAGAAATGGCGACATTTTCACTCCCGCTCTCTCAAAACAATCTGTGTCTTCGTTCTTTGTCTCGAAACCGTAGCCGTTTTTCTATCCCGGAAATCAGCTGTTCCGGTAAGACCCCTGGAAGCACTCGCAGGGATCAACTTGATGCTATTGCTTACCCAAAATCAAAACCATTGAAGGAACTTCAAAGCGTGGCTTTCAGCCTTCTTGCTGCTTGGGCTGTCACTGCTGCATCACCTGTAATTGCTGCTAATCAGGTTAAAGATCAACACTCAATTGCCCAGTTTATAAATGTCTGTTTTTTAATTTCTCAAATTGAAGTATATACAAATAATGCCTTCTGTGTTTGAGGATGACCACTACGTGTCTGTTTTTATTTGCTCAGCATATTCTTATCACGATACTGATTCCTTTGCTAAAGACAAGAAAATGAGAAAGAAAGATTGGAGCTTTTTGAAGAGCGAAAATTGTGTTTCTTTACTTGCTATACTAGCTAAAACATTATAACACTGAGAATTGAAAGCATTTAGGTCATGTTTGGTTAGTCCTAATGGAAAGTAATTTTATATAATTAAAGCCATTTCTAATGTAAGGAGGTTAGAGGATGAAAGGTAAATGCAGATTAGCATTTTAATCTTGTTTTTCAGTTTTGTTGATATATGAATGAGAAATTGGGGAGGTTAAATGTTTACATCTATTAACTTCCTATTCCCTTTCATTAATTATCATTTACATTTCATTTTATATCATTCCTTCAATCTCAGTAAAGTTCCTATGCAATTTTTAAGGTGTAATTTTTTCAAAATTATATATGATGATATATAGATCTGTACTATGTTTGGTTTGCAGAGGCTACCCCCACTTTCAACAGAGCCCAATCGATGTGAAAAGGCATTTGTTGGGAACACAATAGGTCAAGCAAATGGTGTTTATGACAAGCCTATTGATCTTCGCTTCTGTGATTATACAAATGACAAATCCAATTTAAAGGGGAAGTCTCTTGCAGCAGCACTTATGTCAGATGCCAAGTTTGATGGTGCTGATATGTCAGAGGTGGTGATGTCGAAGGCCTATGCTGTTGGAGCCAGTTTCAAGGGTAACTTCTAGATTGGTCATTGGAACTGTTTATAGTTTTCAGTTGGTATATCATGGACTTGTAGATGCTATGCATTCTATGCAGGGTTTTAGTGAAGAAACGAGGTGATCTCCCTCTCCATTTTTTTTTTTCGGGTACCCTGGAAATTCTTAAAGGGGAGGGAGCTGTAAAGATTTGAACCTTAGGCCTCTTGCACTTAAATGCAAAAACCTGAGTAGTCCAATGGTACTATTTATAAAAATTGATTGCTTTTGATTTCTCCCTAGTTTCTTGCTGGCATTGATGTCACATTCATTTTGTGAAAACTATGAAAGAACTCAATAATCATCTTACTGTTTAGAAGAAATAAGGAATAAGAAAGCCATGGAAATTGAAAACAAAAAAAAATTTAGATGGATTGACATGCATTTGTAAATAATATTGGTTCATATGGAGGCTGAATCTAGGATGCAGAATAATATTCTATAAGCTAACAAGTTGCAGTATGTAATAAGATATGAACCTTAGGCCTCTTGCACTATAACGCAAAAATCCAACTAGTCCAATGGTACTATTTATAAAAATTGTCCCTTTTTCTTTCTCCTGGTTTCTTGCTGGCATTTGAAGTGAAATCCATTTTATGAAAATCATGAAAGAATAGTGTCTTGCAGAAATGGGGAATAAGAAAGCCATGGAAATTGAAAATGAAAAAGACCTTAGACGCATTTACATGTGGTTGTAAGTAATATTGATCCATCTGGGGGCTGAACCTAGAAGGCAAACTGCATACTTTCTGCAATAATCTTTAAGCTAATAAATTGCAGTCTGTAATAAAATGAGGTCTTGACATAATCTTTTATATGCAAGTTTCTCCATTTTTCTTGGATAATTAAAAGCAGGCACAATCTTTGTATAGGATTGAATGGGATAACAGTAAATCCAACTATTTGCAGGTGTGGACTTCTCAAATGCAGTTCTAGATCGGGTTAACTTCGGGAAAGCTAACCTCGAAGGAGCTATCTTTAAGAATACTGTACTATCAGGCTCGACTTTTGATGAAGCTAAACTGACTGATGCTGTTTTTGAGGACACCATAATAGGCTACATTGATCTTCAGAAGCTTTGCACAAATACAACTGTTACTCCTGATGGAAGAGCTACTCTTGGATGCCGGTGATTTAAATTCTCTTTTCTCTATTTCATTAAAATTTTCATTGTTAGAAGTTGTTTATTGTGCTTATAACACTTAATATAGAGCAATAATTTCCCATAAAGGGGAAAGGCTACCACTGATTTTTATAGGTTGATGCTAATTTTGGAGCAATTGTTTTGTATATTTGAAGTTGCTTAATATTTTTCATAGTTATGGATAAAAATAAATTTAAGGGCCAAAAGAAGCACTCGAGAATCCGTAAATATATCCTTTTCTATTGCTACCACCCACAGTTGAGATGAGATGTTTAATTTTTATCGAGATTTTTCTGCAAAACAAGTTTTCAACCGTTGAATTCGGGAAAATTACAATATGATCTTTATGGTTTACAAAATACATTTAGTCTGCTTTTATCTTTCAAGAAAGAGATTAAAATGTCTTTAGAATTTACTTTGTCCAATTTTTGTATATTTTTCATTAATTACCTTATAAAATGACAAAAATATCCATTTTATTTTTTAAAAGTACAGAGATGAATTAGTTGTATTTTTCAAACTATAGAGAATGCATTATAATTTATCTGCTCTAATATTTTACTCTCTCTCATTTGATATATGTGTTTTTTTATTAACTTAACTGAAAAGATTTTAAAAATTGGATAAAAGAACTTAACAATTTAACGAAAACACAATATAAAAATAAATAAATATATTTAAAAATAAAAAGGATGAATTAGTTGTATTTTACTACCTACGTAGATTGTACTATAATTTTCTAATAAATTGAATTATTAGCCTAATCATTTGGGCTTTGAACTAGTAACGTGCAATTATTTGTTTCTATCTAAAGTTAACTGCAATTGGACAACTGACCTATTTCCCGACTCTACACATAGGATGAACTTGTGATTTAAACTTTTGAAGGTTATGGCCTTTATGGAAGTGGAAGGACCTTTGCTATGTAATTCAATGCCAAATGGACTATTAAACAATCCACTATGAAACCCGTTAAAAGGCATTACAGCTATCAGCGTGAAAATGGGTTTACATGTCAGATTTGATATATATATTTGTCTAACACATCAAATGATTAGAGCCAATACTAACATGACTTGTTTTATAATTATATCAAATTTATTAACATGAACACAATATCAAAATTAGACATTTGATACGAACATAACAATTGTAACTCGTTTAATATCATAAACATGTTAAGTGAATCGTATTGACCTGTATATAACCCAATAAATATATTTATAATATTTTTAAGTTTTAACCTATTTAATTTAATTATATTTAAAAATAAATTTTCATACATAAAATATATAGATTCTTCAAGTTCATAACTAAACTAACAAAAAATTAATAAAACAATATAGTTTAAATATGATTTTAGTTGAAATATTTATATTTGACATTGAAATTATTTATTTATTTTAAATAAATAGGTCGCTCGCTTAATTTGTATGATCATAAATACGAATCCATTTAATCTCAATCCTAACTTATTTATTTTAACAATTCATATTTCATAATCTATTTTGACATCCTTCGTCCACAAAAAGAAAAATACAAATTATATTTAAATAATTATATGTTAAAATTGAACCTGGAACCTATAGGTTGTAGAGCATCACCCAACAATGCACTATTAAATTCACTAGTTTTCAATGATATTCTGGATTTTACTTTATAACTGCTCATGGATAATAAATTATATATGTGATGTTGTACATTAATTTATATATATTGGTTAACAGATGGACAATATCTTTGTGCATTTATCTTCTTAAAAATACTTTTGCTTTGCTCATATTTGCTTAACTTGTTAAATCAACACTATATATAAAAGTAAGAATAGGGAGAAATAATGGAATTTTCGATAGCGCCCTTAATAAAATTTAAGATATATTAAAATAATTTTAATAATAGCCAATTAGAAAATTATATTTTATTATTAGTATATTTATAAAATTATTTTTAAGCCAATAATATTTTTTCATTTACATGAGAAGTGAGAGATCTCAAGTTTGAATCCTCTTGATCACGAGTTTTTTCATCAATTTAGTGAGTCAAAGGTTATTCCTTATGATAGTCCATAGTATTATTTTAACTCATTTAGCCTCATAATGAATTAAAAGAAGTTATCTTTTAAATAAATACATATAGATAATTAAACAATTAAAAATTTAAATTTTATCTTTATTAAATTTATTTTTTTAATAAATATATGTAATAACCATATATTTAAAAACATTTTTATGTTTTAGTTATTAAATATTTAATTCTTTTAGGATATAGATAAAAAAATAAAGAAAATATATTTTTTATCAATATTTTTTTATGCTTATATGATTTAATTGGATGTATTTTTTTAAAAATAAATTTTTAAATATAATATATATAATTTTTTATTTAGTAAAAATAAAAAAAAGAAGAAAAAATTATATTTTTTTTATCCATATTTTTTTATATTTGTAAAATTTGATTGGATATATTTTTTAAAAAGTAAATTTTTAAATAGAATTTACATAATTAAATCTAGGATGATAAACAGCTTAAAAATTTTAATTTAAAAGTATATATATATATATATATATATATATATATATATATATATATATATATATATATATATATAATATTTTATTAATATATTTATATATCTATATATATTAAAATATTTGTTTATTTGATGAGTTTTGAAAGAGTTTTATTTTTAATAATAATTTTTTATTTTCTTTTTCGTTACTGAATAATTTTTAACTACTATCATTTTAATTTAGTAAAAAATTTAAATCTCCTCGTGATAAATATACGGTCTATTTATGGTTAAACATTTTAAATTTTCTTGATATTTTTTTTTCTTATATCTCAAATCTGTTTGAATTAAAAGAAAATAACGTTTAGAAAATTGGAAAAAAAAACTAGAACTACATAGTTCTATTTGGATCAATTTTTGTGATTTCAAGAATTTGTATGCATGTGTATACATTTCACTAGGTAAATAATCCTGCTACCATAGCCAAAGTGACTTCTATTATTCATTCAAATTATCATCTCATATCTATTCTTTACCTAACAACAAAAAGTAATTTATTATTATTTTTTATTATAGTTGTATATAGATATTAATTTGGAGTTAAAGATATGGATTGAAAATTGAATAATGACTTGGTAAATTTTATTTATAAATTAGAAACTAAACAATTAGGTTTAAGGATTGAGTTAAATTTTATTCTGAGATCACTTGATTATATGAAAACAGGATTAAGTATATAAGTGGTATTATAGCAAGTAGTTTGTACATTAAAATATAATATAAATTAACCACTTATTTTTATTTTAATCTAAATAAAATTTGTACTTTAATATTATATAGATAAAATAATAAATGTATAATGAGTATAGTTAACGTGCAACGCATTGTCTTACAAAAAACTAGTAATAATATAAAATCATATAAATAAAATAATTATTTAACTTATATTCTGATCCATGTATAATAAAAATTGAGAACTATTGATTTATTTATTAGTTATAATAATGATAATGTTGTAATTATTTTGAAATTTATATTTAACTCTTAATTTAAACTCATCAACATTAACATGTCTCAAATATATTTATACAATAGAAGTAGATAAAAAAATTGGAGTAATATAGAAGATTCTATATTAGAAATGTTTTATTGGATGAGAAATAAATATTAGAAGAATTACATGCTTTATCCTCTATTTCCACAAGCATATTTATGCAATTAAAATCAATAAAGTTAAATAAGAAGTTTATAGCTCATATTGTTTGGCATTAGTTGGTTGAGTCATCCTAATCAATAAAGAAGCAAAAAAATCTTGAGACCTCAATGTGGCATCCATCGAAGAACCAGAAGATTCTTCCATAAAATGAGTTTTCATTTTTAATTTATTCCCACATCAAATTAATTATTAGGCTATCACCATGTAAAATTCAAATTAAATCACTCACATTCCTGATCAATCTATACCTATGGCAAATTCATCCACCATATGAGCACTTCAATATTTTATGATTTTAATACACTATAAGAAATTCGGTAATTATCGATAGGTTTTACTAATGGAACTTTTTTTTGTTGGTAATTAGAAATGAATTATTAATAGATTTGAATTCTTAGGTAATTAATTAAGACCACTAAATGTTCACAATAATTTTTTACTTTTATTGACGGATTAGTAATAAATTAGGCGATGAAATTTATTGATGGATGACCAATTAAGTAACGACAAATTACCAACAAAACATATTCCATCGCTAATCCGTGACTATTTACCAATGGATTATTAACAAAATTTGAAATAATATTTAAAAATTAAAACGTATAAATGGGTGATAAATTGGCAAAGTTATCGACGAAAATTCCATCAGTAAATTCAATTTAAATTTTCCTATGCCATAAATAGGCGGCAAAATGAATATATTAGCAACAAAAGTTTTCAATTTACTGATAGAGTTTTCATTGTCAATTGCCAAACCTACAATATAAATTCATATTTTTTTTCTCCCTCTTTCATTTCTTTTTATCTTTTTATTTCCACTTCTTCATCTTTTCTTTATTCTTTGTTTTTTCTACTTATCTTTCATGTCATTTTTTCTTTCCTTCCTTCTTTCTTTCTTCTTGTCCTTTTCTTTCTTCTCTCTTTCAAATTTTTATTTTTTTTCTTTCTCTTCTCATTTTTCTTTTTTCTTATACATTTTTTCCTCTTATTTTTCTAGTTTTTTTTCTTCCTTCATTCTTCTTCTTCTTCTTCACCTTCTCTCATGTTTTTTCCTCCTTGATTTTCTTTTTCTTCATGCCCCTTTTTTCTCTTTCTTTTCTTTCTTCTTCCTTTTTTTTTTTTTCTTTTTTTTTGTTTATTTGATTAATTTTGTTTAGCTAGCTTAGTTATTAATTAAATTTAGTTGGAGAAATTGCAAAGACATAATTAGTTTAATTAATGTGATTATTAATTATGAAATATTAAAAATTTGAAAATAATATAATTTTTAAAAATCTATTTTTTTAAGAATACGAAACTTTATCGACCATTTACCAATGAAAATTGTCAACATAATACCAACCGTGTATTTTACAAACCAATTACTAACCGAACTACAAATACATCTTACAACCAAATTATCAATGAAATTAATAAATTTGCTAACGAATATATTTTTCATCGATAATATTTTACCGACAAGGGTTTTACCCATGGAATGTTTTTCATTGATATTTCATCGGCAAACCAAATTATTGATAAATTTTTGTCACTACAAAAAAAACACAATATTACAATCGACTTTTGTGACCACAAGCCTTCGTCGCCGATTTGCAACTGATTTGCTACAATCTTGCGACCAATTATACTGTTTAAATTAGGATATTGTTTGCGACGTATTTGCGATGAAATGGCAATAGAATTTCGATGCATTTTGTGATTGACACTAATCGGTCGCAAATATTCACGCAAAAAATTGGCAGGCAATAGTTCTGACAATTTTGATATAGATTTGCGACCACCTGTAAATATTTAGGTTTCTATCGATCACAAATTATATCACTTCACCAAGCGGCATGTGTATTTCTTGTTGAACCTATTATGATAGATTTGCGATCGATAATATTATTTTGCAACCAATTTTAATTGACATGTCATAAAAAATTAATATCGAATTGCAACTGATTTGGGCTGTCGTAAAATTTTAAGGGTTAAAAAACCCGACCCTTCTTCCTTATGTGACCATCATTGCAGTTTTCTTTTTCTCTCAAAAAATCGTTTGACTCTTTCTCTTCTCATTGTTCCTCGCCGTCTGATGACCCTAGAGGTGGTTTTCAGCAACTTTGTTCCCCTTGACGGTGGTTCTTGCGACCTTCTCACACTAAAATAGTCACTCACATGTTTGTGTATTTTTTGCATTTTTTTTTGCTGTGATTGTTTGTTTAATTAATAGTTCTAATTCAGTTTCCTTATGCTTTAATCATTATTTAGTTCTGTTTTTATTTTTGTTAAGGTTTGTTGTTATTATATATTTGGTGTTTGTGATATATTAGTATTGTGTTTATAATTTGATTGTGAGTTTGCTATGTTATGACTTAAACTATGATATATTTGGTGTTTGTGATATATTTGTATTGTGTCTATAGTTTAATTGTGAATTTGTTGTGTTTATGATATATAATGTAGCTGTGTTTATAATTTGATATGAATTTGATATTGTAAATGAGTTAGCTATAAATGTCAAACTATTAGTAATCCTTATTTGATTAGGATTACGTATTTACATTCTTAATCTAACTAGTAATCCTTATTTGATTAGGATAATGATTCAGGTTTTCTTGTCTATAATCGTTACGTAATCCTAGTTAGATTAAGAATGTCCTAGGCTAGAATTAAGGAAGTATTCTTGTATAAATAGGTGGTTGTATGTTATGATAAAATATATAAGAAAACAGATTTACTTTCTCTATTCTAAGCAAAATCTTGGTTGATAAGTTTTGTGTATGGAATAGTTTGATATATGAAGAGTTAGATTGCATAGATAAGAGATGCAAGATCTAAGAACGTACACGATATGACAATTTTTAAAAAGGACATTCACATGCTCATGACACATGGTACTAAATAAGTACAATACATTAATATTTCAAATAAATAAACAATAACTTATAATAAATCATAACATAAAATAAAAAATATTTAATTTCTTATTTTAATACAATTAGTTAAATTGTCAAAATTATCATCACTATTGAAAAATACATTAACAGTGAGTGTGCATTTTTTAATGCAAGTCACAATAAGGGTGTTAAAATGGGTTATGGCACGTGAACACGATTTGCCTAGTACGTGAACACGATTTGCCTAACACGTGAAATATATAACTTATGATTGAGATTAAACAAATTTGTCTCATAAATGATTCACCTATTTACGACACAAATAAATGCGTCATGTAGCGGGTTGACATATGGTTAGGCAAGTGACTTATTTATTTAAGAGTAAAAAAATAATTTTAGTATTAGATATAAATACTCCAACTAAAATCTATTTAAATTTTATTGTTGTGTTACTCTTTTTTTTATTTTAGTTATAGATCTTTAAGAATTTATGCATTTTTATGTATGAAAATTTATTTTTAAATATGATAGGGGTTAATTAGGTTAAAATTTAAAAATATTATAAGCATATTAAGTGGATTGTATACAAGTCAACACGACTCACTTAACCTATTTATGATATTAAGTGGGTTATACAGTTGTATATGACTCAACACGATCTACTTAACATATTTATAATATTACACGGATTAAACGTGTCGTGTTGATGTCACTTGCCTAATTTTCTTGTCGTGTTCATGTTGGTAAATTTAACACAATTATTAAATTATTTATATTTATGTTGACCCTAATCGTGTCTCGTATTAGGTGAATCCATGTCGAATCTGATGCACTAACCTATTTTGACATCCCTAGGTCATACCGTGCATGGCTTTGCTATAACACTTTTGGTAAAAGATTTCAGTGGATACTTAAAAAGACACATCTTAGTATTGCAACCATTTGGAGAGTTCATAATATAGAGTTCATAATAGTTAAGAATACGAATTTCTAGCCTATATAGAATATCCACTTATGTCATAATAATTTTAAAAATTTTCAATTACAGTGAAATAGTTTATGTTTCTAAACATTGTTTTAATTCACAGAAAGAGTCATTAATATTCCAATCAAATCCAGCTTCCATTGTAATCCAAAATAAATTGACAACTAGTAATCCATGAAATAAATGCTCACTAACACGAGTGAGCAAACCAAATCAAACAGAACCAAGGCCACAAAGTGTGAATAGAATGTTTTTGAAAATATATTGAATCAAACTGAAAATTGTCATCTAAATTGAATCTGCTTAAATTGAACCAGTCAATTTGGTCGATTTTGACCTATTTTTGCTATTTTAAGGGTTTTAGGTACAATCGATGAATTTCTATGAAACCGATTTGAACTGAACATTATATTTGATTCAAATCGAGTAAACTGATTAACTAAATCTACTTTAAGCAACTAAAAAAATCAAACAGAGATAGGATTCGACGGTAGTTTTTAATTCAATTCGATCAGTAGTTTTGCACATCCTACTCAATACTAGCTTTTAAGATAGGATTCGACGTTTTGACAAGGATCAAAATACGCGTTTTGAGCATCAAAACAACACTCGATGTTAATCATATTATTAGTTAATGTAATATTTATAATTGTGTTTAGAAGTTAGGGTGTTTCATCAAACATGACCTCCCATTATTTAGCTTTTGACAGCAAATTAGTTGTATTTCTTCACATTTATACTTTTTACATTAAATAACTATTTTTACCAAATACTTACAAATCTATTATTAGGACCGCCTAATTCAGCTCGAAATTCCTACGAAGTAGAGATCGAACTCAAAAACTCTTCTGACATTCCCAACATGCACTGTCAATTGAGCTATAACCCGTACATCCAAATACTTTTGTTTAAACCATTGTAATAATTAAATAGTTAAAATAAGTATCTAAGACTAGCTACTACAACTACCTCTTGCTTCTTTGGCTAAATAAAACAGCTCATAACTACTACAAATTATTATAACAATTAATATGGCCGAACATATCCTTATTTATATAGACTCAACTCTCCATGTAATGTAACAAAGATATTTCTACTGTAAAATATCATACAACAAATGCATTTGACTATATTAAAGCTCATCAAATGTGAGCTAAGTTCTCACACCCAAAATACATTTAATTTAATTCAAACAAAAACAAAATATTCCAAAATACATTTAATTCAAACAAAAACAAAACATTCTTATATAGGCCAAAACCTTACTGCTAAACAGTCTTGCCAAAATATAAAATTCCTAAACAACCCTACTAAAACGTAATAATAATTATGAACAAATCTCCAGCTGCGCCTATGGGGAAGCATACATAAACTTCAACGTGGTCGTTTTCATCTATATGATTTTAATTAATTAAGTCTTTAAAAATACATTACACAATCCCTATGTCAGGTCTAACTGTAAGAAATAAAGGACTTAAAGAAAAAAGAGCTCAGTCGCTTTCATCCCTGTAAAAAGGTTCCATTCTTCACTCTTCATCTTTAAGCCAATGACGAATCACATATACAAGAAAGCCTAGGCAGAATGTAAAACCTGACAGAACGATAATAGCACGAACTGGCAAGGAGGAAACAAATGCATCCAGCACAATGTTATGCCATGACCAATACCATAAAAATGAGAATAGGGATCCAATGGCAGCACCAACTGCCACTTGGCTGAACGTGTGATATTGTTGTGAGACCCTGAGCCATGACTACAGAAATAGATGATAGATCAGCATAAGCGAACTGTTCATTCCCAGCTAACTGAGGTAAGCAATAACAAT
>CANUEP010163415.1:0-53796 GCA_947857235.1 Jatropha podagrica
TACTATTCAAATTAAAGTTACTGTTTAAACAAACACTATTTAAATTCAACCTGAGTCTAAGTTGATTTTAATATAGTATTCATGGTACGTGGCTTTCAGGCCTATAAACCATCACTCCTTAAATGTGATAACATATTCAGAGACTCACCACCTATATATATATATATATATATATATATATATATATATATATATATATATATATATATATATGTTGTCAATTGTGAGTATGAGAAATCAAATGTCACTCCTTGTTTAGTAATCCATGACTCTAGTTTTTTGGAAAAATGCATGGACGGTAAAATTTGATATCAATTTGCATGTACCTATTTGTCCAATTCAAATGCCAGCATAAAACATCACCTCTTAGTCATCTTAAACCATAACAAGACTAGCAATTGTTTATGCTTCCTTTTTTCAGAGATGCAACTTACAAACACTACTCAAAGTTGGTGTATTCAACATTCAAATCTATATTAAAACCTCTAGACTCTTGTGTGGGGATAATGTTTTCATCCATATGGTACATAGAATCACTTGCATGTTGATCCATTGTACTATTGTTCAAGTCAAACGAACTTCTCATATTGTCATCCATATTGAGGGTATTCACATGCTCCTCCCGATTTGCTGCCTAATAGGGAGAAAGGGAAAACAAGAAGAAAAATAATGAATAACAGTTAGTTTACCAAATTATTGTTTCCAAATTTATTATTGTTGTCAATTATAAAATCAACCAATTCTTTATGTTTTACAATACTTGGGAAGTGTCTCAACCGCTATGACTTCCTCGTCTCCCTCTTCTGTGACCTTTGCTCACTCTAAGTCTACTTCCCCTAGTTCTCCGATTCCCTTCTCTATGGGACCGGTATCGATTCATGCATGGCCTCCCTCTACGCCTAATTAGTGGCAGATTTAACACCAGTAATCCACTCGCAGGATCATTGTCATTACTATGAAATTGTGCATCTCATATAGTTCCAATAGGGCCCTCATCATCATCCTAATCGTAATTATTAGTGGACAATAATTCTTCCTTAATTTTTGCTAATGTAACGCCCAAACTCCAACCACCAGAGGAATTGTCCGCTTTGGATCAAGCCGATTCCATCCCATACTAGATCGGCAAGACCCGCACGATTTTGTCCCGCAGGTGAAATGAAAACTTTCCAAGAGGTCACCCATCCTAGGATTTCTATCAAGCGAGCATGCTTAACCCTAGAGTTCTTTCAACTTTCCAACCGTGCCACCAAAAGGCACCTCTGATGATTAGTTACCCCCTTTTGCAAAGGATTTAAGTAATATGGTTATTTATAAAAGAATGATTTCCTATGACATCTTGATCCGGCAAAGCGATTCCAAAAGGGCGGGTAGAGTAGGGCTTCTGATGAGCTTCTAGGATGGCAGGCTAGCTAGGGTAGTGGAATGCGGGACATAGGAATAAATCAGGTCATATATCGAAAAGGGGGTAACTAATCATCAGAGACGCCTTTCGGTGGAATGGCTGGAGAGTTGGAAGAACTCCAGGGTTAAGCGTGCTCACAAAGGAAAGGATAAAGCTTAAGGGAAGAGTTTTAGAAGCTCCTTCAAGCTTCATTTAAGAGGTTAGATTTTGGTTGATTTTTGTGAATGTGTGTGAATTGAGTTGGGGAATTGTTGTTAAATGGTTTAATGTGATTTTCCATGATTTTTAAGCATGGAAGAATGATTAGAAGGGAAAGAAAACATTCCCTTCCCTTCTAACTAAGAGTGGCCAAACCACTCATGGTGAAGGACACTTTGTGTCCTTTTGATTTTTGTTCTTGTTTAGACTTGAATGAGTTTGAAATGTGTTTTCTTATAATTTATGAAATAAATTTGGAAAGAAATCACTTCCCCTTTTGATTTTGAGGAACGGCCTAATCATGTTAAGGTGAAGGACATTTTGATTTTTTTGATTTTCAAGCTTGATTTTGGTTTAAATGAGCTTATTAATAAGTGATTTGGTGATGGTTTAAGCTTCAAATTGCATTTCAATGTGTAAGTATTCTTTTCATGACTTAAAGAAGGTTTTTGAAGTATTAAAAGAGTCCTGTGATTACTTGTTTAAGAAATGGATTTAATGATTTTAAAGTGTGATTTTAAGTTGATAATTAGTACTTTTAATGGAGGCATTATGAATGAAAGGTTTTTGCTTGAAAAATGAATAGATTTTTGTTGGATTTTACAAGTTGTAAGTTAAGTGGTTTTAAATTAATAAGTGCTAATTTTATAATGTTTTTGGATAAGGAATGGTGAATGATCAATAAGACTTACTGTGGGAACATACATTTATTTTAGGCTCTAATATATACGATTGACATGTGGTATGATGAGATATATTGCAATATGTGAGCATGCTCGAGTTATCAGCCCATTCTGTTTGATGGAGCTATGATCATATGCTAAGGTTATCAGCCCTTATAAATAGGCGGACGGGCTTATTATTTGTGGTAGTACTTACACAGGCCACGGTGGTGCTTCCATAGGCCACGGTTGTATGATTGGTGGGTGGTGCTTTCACAAGCCACGGTGGCGCTTCCATAGGCCACGATTGTGTGATTGGTGGGTGGTGCTTTCACAGGCCACGATCGAATCTGCTTACATTCATTCGGTATAGGTGTAAGCCTTAATAAAAAAAGTGTGGAATTTTATTTCGTTATAAAGGAATTGAAATTATATATGTATTTGTGTTATGTCCTTATTTATTTTGAGTTTGGTATAAATTGTTTAGGTGTGAATTTTCTTTATTGATTTTTTGAAATATTCGGATTTAACTAGTACGTTTTCAGTGTTTAAAATATATATGTTTGAAATGGAGAATTTTGAAACGTTTTTGAGGTTTGTTACCTTGGTATTTCTTGGTTACTTTAATTTATATTTAATTAGTACCAATGAGTCTTCCACTCAGCGCGTTGATTATTATCACGCGCAGGTTGTGAGCTGTGGGTGCTACATGAGGACCAAAGAGATAGCATAAGAGTAGGAGTGTAGCTTTTGATAGGATATGTATATTAATGTAAATTATGGCATGTATAATATTTTTGTGAGAAGTATTGGAGTTGTAAATATTGATAATGTAAATAATGAGATTGATGGCTATAATAGTTTTATTATTTGATTATATGTTGGTGTGTGAATGATGAAATATATATATATATTCTTGGAATGAATGGTGAGATATTATGTTAGTACTTAATCGAATTAATATAACCTCTAGAAGTGCTACGTGATCTTTGCAATGATTTGGAGTTGAGGTTTAGAGGTTGATATTCGAAGTGTGTAAATTTTCTTTGTGTGGCAAGTTAAATTTTAGGGAGGAAACTCTTCCAAAATTTTCATAGAAATTTCCTTAACGTTATTTTTAAATTTTAATTACTTGCCTCCTTATGAAAAATCTAACCACTTTTAATATATGATTTAGAGATAATGAGTGACATAAGATGGTGCTCCGGCACCAAATGTGGCATCCGCCATCTGGTTCTCCGTGATTGGACGGCGGGTGTTACATCCCATTTCACCTGCGAGACAAAACCGTGTGGGTCTTGCTGATCTAGTATGGGATGGATCCGACTTGATCCAAAGCGGACAATTCCTTTGGCGATTGGAGTTAGGGCATTACAATTTGGTATCAGAGTCTGACCCCCTCCAGTTGATGTATGGTTCGAGGACGAACCATGCGGAAGCTAGTGGGCCTGTGACATCCTGACCCGGCAAAATGATCCTAAGAGGGCTGGTAGAGCAGGGCTCCTGGTGAGCTTCTAGGATGGCAGGCTAGCTAAGGTAGCGGAATGCGGGACACAGGAATGAATCAGGTCATTTATTGAAAAGGGGGTAACTAATCATAACAGGTGCTTTTTGGTGGAATGACTGAAGAGTTGGAAGAACTTTAGGGTTAAGCGTGCTTGCTTGACAGAAATCCTAGGATGGGTGACCTCCTGGGAAGTTTCCATTTCACTTGTGAGATAAAACCAATCTAGTATGGGATGGATCCGGCTTGATCCACAAAGCAAACAATTCCTCTAGTGGTTGGAGTCAGGGCGTTACAACCAAACAATTTTTTACTAAATCTATCAACCTGGTATTATCAAAGGCCAAATCAACTATCTCTAAGAATCCCTTTTCAATTTCTTTAAACCTTTAGAACTCGTTAGACATCTCTAGATAAGCTCTATCGAAAATAATCTTGGTATGCTGCCTGGGTACGTCCTTTCTCCATTGTGTAAAGAGGTACCGCTCATGAACGTACAAATTTCATGATCCATTAAGACTCTGAATATGTGGCAGCACATGATTCCTTTAGTCTCGAACTTCTTACAGCTACAATTGTAATGTTGACCATTCTCCCTATACTGTACTTCATACACAAAATCTCTCACATACCAGCAGTTAACTATAACTCTTTCTTTTACTTTATACGTTGCCAGACCATGTACTGGCAAGTTCTATTGCACTTCTTCCCTAGTTGGATGGATTATGGTGCAGTTTATAGTGCATTCAATCTCTGCTTGTATTCTCTTGAACATCTCATTAGTGAAAACCCTTTAAAACTATCTTTCAAATGGGTAAGAAGGAACAACACTTAATGACCTTGTATATTGATTTATGCTACTCTAAAAATTCCTTTTCGACTCTATCTCGAATTGCAATCTCATATTGATAAACAAATTGCTTCAGGGTACTCCTAGAATGCACATATCCGTTGAAGTATGCATTCATTCTCTCACTTCTCTGTGTTGATAGCATCCCTCCCCAAAACCATCCATTTAGATAAACAGGGACCCATTTATCCCTTTCCATGTAAAGCTTTAGGAGCCATTGATTATTTTCCATCTTCCATTTGCTTGTAAAGTTTTCCCAATTGGTTTCAAACATTTCAGATGTTAAGTTGTCATGAATGACAGCTCTAAATTCTTTCCTTGTTATCTTGTATTCTCCAATGTTCTTGAATTTCTCAAGCACCTTGCATAGTATATGCCAAATACAAAACCTGTGTGCAAATACGAAAAATTAAAATCAGCATATTTTCAAGGTTGTAAAGGAAGATTCAAGAAAAGTGATATACCTTGCATTGTATAACAATTCAGCATACAAATACTTCAAATAAATTTCTAACTTCATTAACTGATCATCTATAATTACATGTGGATGATGTCTAGCATTGTTTCCTTAATCACTTTTCGAATGCTCTCGCTCTGGTCTATCATTATTGCGGTTGGGTGAACTCCTCCCATCGCCTCAAGCCAAGGGCTAAATAACCATTTAAATGTTTCCAAGTCCTCATGTGATACTAGTGCACATCCCAATAGAATTGAAAGCCCATGATGATGAATGCCAACAAAGGTAGCAAATGGCATTCTGTAACGGTTGACAAGGTAAGTAGTGTCAAAACAAATAACATCGTGGAACTCTTGGAAAGCAACTCGTCCCCTTGGATGGATCCATAGCAAGTCTGAAAGTCTACCTTCCTCGTCTACTTTCATTGAATAGGAAAAATTTTCATCCTTCAATCACATTTTCTCAAACATCTAAATTATTGCTGCAGCATCACCGTCTTCGAGTCGTACCATCCTTCTGCTATTTATATAATTTCTACAGTCCTTAGGCAAGAAACTTAGGTTCTGTGGCCCACCAACTTGAACTGTAAGCATTTTCACACTCTTGCATGGCCTAATACCACAAATTTCATTAGCTTCTAATATCCTCTTCGTGCTTAGAGCAACTTGTCTATGTGCAGGAATAAATCTCAATAATAAAGGATCCAGCTCATGGTTGTGTGTTGACACGACTTTCGTCACCTTCCACATTCCATTATCTTGTAAAGCAGTATGAAGTCTAGTAGGACAATTAATCCTTTTACTAATCTTTTCACATTTAGCTTTCCTTCCTTTGTCACCTTTTGTTGTTGATCTCTTTGCAATTCCAAGTCCTTTTAATCTTGCATAAACCTTGTAAAACTCGAATAGCCCCTCTAATGCTGGAAATACTATCCCTACATGCAAAGCGACCTCACCATCGCGAGTTTCTACCCTGTCCACCTCATTATTCACTTCCATCCCAACTACTTCCTCCACATTAACTAAATTTAATAATGTATCCCCTAAACCAGTCCCTCCAAGTCCAACAACGTTTACCCCTGCCATCAAATGCCCTTCACAAATATTTACATCATTTGATATACTGTCTTCAACCAATGCATTTTCATATATCTCAATCAATGAATTTGTGGAACTTGAATTTAACATGTTGAAGAAACTACTTTTGACAACACTAAAATTAGCAGGATTAAATAAGTCTATTAATTTACTTACTTCAATAATGCATTGAATCAACTCAAATGGATGGCCATAAAATCTATGTAACCCTTATTATTCGCTACACCATGCTTCTTGCATAATGGTGGTTCAACCAAAATGCATACCTGCTACTGCATAATAATTTAATGGAGCTTTCTTTTGTTCTTGTTATTCAATTTAGAACCATTTCAGCATATTTCGATGTTTGTAGAATCATATGTGACTATTTAGTGTCCAGTTTAGAGCCCTAATACTGATATAACTATGGATATATTTTTGCCCATTTAAACATGATGTTAATTTGATATGGGGACAACGCAGTTGCCAATTATTGGTTTTGGAAAAAACATTTAATACAGCCATTATCACTTATAGCATTGGTAATTATGACTTGATTTTCTTCCAAAACCCATTCACTTTCCCTCCAATATATCCCTCCAAAACCACCCAAGGTTATAAATGAATTTCCTTATGCAATGATCCAAGATCATTGTGAGCCATTTAGCACTACTCTAGCTCTTAATATGATGGCATTTCGATCTCGTTGCATTAAAAAAGAACAGATTATCTTTAAAAAAAGAGATACACAATAAGCACCTCTTGTAAAACTCACATGATAAAGTAGACCTTACCTTTCTTGTTTCTGCAATAGTAAGGATAGACCCTACACATAAATTATGAACAAGTAAGGCGACAAAAGACAACCTTGATGGAGACCCCTGTGAGGAAAAATAGGTTCTAACTCGTTCCCATGATACGTGATCGAATATTAAACTAATTCAACACAAGCCATGAGTAAATCACATCGTCGATCATTAAAACCCAATTTCCCCAGCATGCGCTTCAAATAATCCCACTCAATCTTATCATACACTTTGCTCATATCTATCTTCAGAGCTAACACTCTGAGATTCCCTTATCTCTTCCATTTTAAGAGATGGATAATCTCATAAGCCACCGTTATGTTGTCAATAATTAACCTGCCAGGCACAAAAGCACTTTTGGGTAAAAGAAATAACTGAAGGACCACCTTCAACCTGCTTGCTAGGACTTTCAAAATTATTTTGTAAAACATGTTACATAATGAGATCGGGTGGAGGTCTAACATTGTTTGAGGAAGCTTCTTTTTTGGTTCATAACAATATGGGTCTTATTAATTCACGGAGGGAAAATAACCTATACAAAGCTAATGCAGCACTGCTTCTGTCACATCCTATTTGATAATAACTCAATAAGCTTGAAAGAAACCTAGATTCATACCATTTGGATCTAGTGATTTGTTTGGATGCATAGAAAAAATAACGTCCTTCATCACCTCAGCAGTAATATACCCCAATAAGAATTCAATTTGCTCCGCAGAGACTTTAGGGAGAACACAATCAAATTTAGCTTGGCCTCTATAACATACATATTAGAATATCTTTGAAAATATCTAATAATTGGCTCTTCTAGCACCCGCCCTTTGACCATCCAGTCCCAAAGCTCATTTTGTAATTTTTCAAAACAGTTCTTCTTTTATTGGGATGCAACCTGACTGTGGAAATACTTTGAATTCTGATCAACACCCTTGAGCCAAAATTTTTTTGCTCGTTGCTGCCAGTAAGTTTCCATCTCTTCTAGACAGGTTTCATATTCCTTTAGTGCAACATCATAAAGTGCAATGGAGGCAACATCCTTTTTTATCGAAGAGAGGAGATGACAAACATTTTGCAAGTGTATGAAATCTCAATAAGTAATAAAGAATGAGCAGAATATTGTTCCCATGAGGATTGTATACTAAGTACCAAAATTGTATTAACCTATTATTATTTAAATGACAATAAAGAGAATAATAAAAAGAAATAAAATAAAGCGATGGAAAAAGACTCAAGCAAGAATATTTGATGAAAATAAATCAAGGATTAAAAACTATTGGAGATTCTGACTTCACTTAATTCGATCTAAATTATTTTATTAGTTTGATATCAATTTTAATTATTTAAGTAGGGAAAACAACCCTAAAATCACTAATAAGCTCTCCAGATTTATTATTAGCTATTCTAACTCGGTTTAATTACCTATCTCTTAATAGCGCAATCAAATATGAATTAAACCATCAAGTTTTATAGTTTGTTTAAAAATTTATAACCAAAGATCATTAACTTATGAAAAGCCCCAAGAGTCAAACCATATAGCTTCCGCATCACGTTATTATTCCTATGTAATTTATTACATTTTCCATATCAAAAACTCCTCATCTGATAATGATTAATGAAATAAATCAATGCAGGGGAGAAATTCTACCTGAAAATATTAAGTTCAGTAATAAATTATACCTTGAATATAGAAAAATAAATCTAATATTATAAATTGAAATATAAATTAAGCTACATTAAATCTCTAGTATGAGAGCTTAAATAGATATAGTAATTAACTAAAACTCAATTAAACTTGAAAATAACTTCATAATCAATATGAATAATGAAAAGTAGAAACAAGATTAAGAGTTTAGAGATAAAAATTAGTCAACGAATAGTCTGGACGGGTTTCTTAATTCTTTACACAAACTTGAATGCTCAAAATCTTAAAAGAAAGAAAACTAAGAAAAAAGTAGAAAAAAGATCTAAGATTTGAGATTCGATGATAATTTAATTGCTATATTGATTTCTATTTATATAGACTTCATAGGGTTTTTCTGAATTTGAGTAAGAAACTGATTTTGTATTGTATTTCTTCCCAATTAAGAGTCTTTTTTTATCAAATAAGCTAAAACTCAAACAAGGTAGGTCTTCTATTATTTTCATGTAGCCCCATACATAAGCCACACCCATGCTTTAAATTTACTCGAGTTAAATAGGTAAATTCAGCCCACTTGAATTTTCAGCTTTCTTGATAACACAGTTGTGGCATTTGACACGGTCAAGCCGTTTACCTTACTAACTTGGCAAGATTGAGCTTTAAACTCCAATTTTCAGCCCCAACCTTCTTTGATGCAAATTTTAGCTATTTTTCTACTAAAATCCCTTGGAATCAAGCTTATCAAGAGTCGAGAAAACTTAATTAAAAACATAAATAAATCTAAATGAAAATTAATCAAAGTAATTAAAAATGCTAAAATTCCTAATAAAAACTAATGATATCACACACAACTCAGGTTGTGTCGTAGACTTGAATGACATACTTGTGGAGACCAATGCTATCACCCAAAGCGAGAGACAATACCCATCTCCTCCTCCCAAAGCTTTGCATAATCTAGCCACCTTGGCCAAAGACAGTCCTAGTTTAAGTTCTGGATCTCAACCTGAGAATTTAGTTTTGGAACAGTTGAAGAAAACCAAGGCCAACATTTTTATATGGGGGTTGATTCAGTCTTCCTTCATGCACCGCCAAGCTCTGGTAAAAGTTATGAATCAATGTTAAACAACTGCTGATATCACTCTAGAAGCTTTGGTGGGTTCCATCATAAGGAACCCTTTAGTAATGCCTCTTTATTTTTTAGATAATGAAATCCCTGCTGGTGGAGGTCACAACCAATGCCCTTTTCGTCATAGTCCAAGCCAAGGGTAAGACAGTACCTATGGTTCTAATAGATAATAGGTTGACATTGAATGTCTGCCCCCCCCGAAGGTGGCCAGTTGTTTGGGATTAATTACTGAAGAGTTTATGCCTTCCGATTAGATAATGAGGGCATATGATAACACCAGACGAGAAGTGTTGGGCATGGCCGAGCTAAAGGTCACAATCGGGCCCGCAGTTATGACTATCCCCTTCTAGGTAGTGTTGACCATGATTTTAGCACTAAGCTCTAGAAAGTTTTGCTAAGGTTCCAACGACGTAAGAATCAACTTGATCGGACATCGTTTGGACCTCGAACGAGCTCTCGAAAGCCTAGAAACCCAGAAACCAAAGGTGAGGGGCATCCTAGTAGTTTGCCTTGATTAGCGCTGTCCAACCCAATGGCGGTGCCTATCACCCTGGCAATGATGCTGATGAGGCTACCAGTAGGGATCACCTTGGCAGTAGTGCCATCAGGCTGTCGGTAGGGATCACCTCGGCAGCGGCGCCAATCAGGCTACCACCAGGGCTCCCTGCTGGTGCCAGAAAAGAGATTTTCAACACTGGCCAGGCTAGCCCGGCCACCCCCTTTTGCCTATAAAAGGCACACTTATTTACAAGCACCTCTTATTGTTTGATCGAGCAGTTCTCAAGCATCAACAACTCTCATACTCTCTATTGCGATTCTACCACCATAAAGTCTAACTTTTCTCATCTTCTATAATTGAGTTTAAAGCCCTCTTGGCTCTCAAAAGTCGATCCTTTTTACTTTCACTTACACTTTGACCTTCCTTTGGCCAAAGCTACTAGATAATTATTAATTAAATCTAGCAATTGATTAATAATTCGTCATTTAATAATATTATATAAGACTATAATACGAGTCCTCGTGCCCTACTTTAGCTTATATTTAAAGGACCACTCGACCTCCTTGGTTGACAACTCATCATGGAGCTCTGATCAGGCCGTGTCACAAGCATGAGGGTATAATCTCTCAAACTCAGACTTTCTCAATTAGTCTTGGTCCATCTAGCACCTTATCAACTGTTAAAGCCCGGTCCATCCAGCACCATGCATGCTTCAAGCCCGGTCCGTTTGGCAAAACCTCAAAACCAATTTTAAAAATTAAGCCCGTAATCAGTCAGTAAACTAGTCATCACACTCTAAGAGTGGCACCCTCAAAACCCTACCATCCTGATCGATGATAGAACTTCGTGCGCTCTAATCCTCATACAAACATGGTACGAAGGCATACATATGGATTTCAGCCTAGGTAGATGGCCCCTCGATTGAACTGACTGGTCAGGACTTAGGGGAATTGGTTACACGACCTAGAACTCTTGTATAATGAGGCTAGAGTCGGGCTTGCCTCTGAAGTACACACCTTTATTATAATTACTTGCTTTTAATGCACTATATTTTAGATATTGACATGCATTATGAGTATGCCCATGCATTGATAAACTGACATTCATGCAAAATAATGATTTGGATTTTCAATTAAAATCCAAACTGTTGATCCACAAAATGAAATCGAAAACCTAGTCCTCGAACGCAATGATTTGAGGCTAGTGCATTTTATCCATTATGGCACACAAAAGGAGTCAATCAAGGCATTTTTGGCTTATATTTTCCCCAAAAATAAAAATAAAGTAAGGTGGCGACTCTATCACCCCACACATAGTCAAAGCGCTCCAAAGAGCCAATTAGACATCACTTAAGCACTAAATAGAGCCATAAAACTGATAGAATTGGTAATCAGATCAATTAATCAAACAAACTAACCGCATATAGGGCTAAACCTAAAACGAACTAAGAAGGGACCACATCAGGGTTCCAAATTGCCACATGCAGGCCTGTCCCATGGTGCCCGAGAGGGGGCTCACAGGCTGGTGACTCCACTAGGGACCCTTAAACATTTTCAAACTAAAAAAATATAGTAAGAGGACTACCGAGTAGGATTCGGATCTCTAGTTTGGATTCTAGTTGAAAATCACCTTACATACATATAGATGCATCATTTGGGATCTTTTCCCATCATTAGAGTTAAGCAATTTAGTTGCTATTATCAATTTCGGGAATCTTCCTTAGAGCTGTCCAGGGTCGAGGAAGCTGCTCACTCATCCAGCATATCTTCGTTCCTTACGATAGGGTAAAAGGTTTGGCATACCAATCATTCCATTTGATATGACATGGTCAAATGATGAGGTATATACCAACTCTAGCAGATGGAACCCTTAAACCAATCCACCAAAAGCATGTAAGACCCTAGATCCGATCCCTAGGATTATATGCACCCTATATCATGAAATTGTTTTAGCATAATATTCATGTACACACATTACATGTTATGGACCAAGGGACTGGAGAAATAATGACCATCCAGTGGTAAACCTAATCTAGTGGTACACCTAAACACCAATCCAGTGGTAAACCCTAAAATACTAATCTAGTGGTATGCCAAAACCCAATCCAGTGGTATCCTAAACACCAATGCAATGGTAAACCCCAAAACACCATTGAGTGGTATACCTCAACACCAATCCAGTGGTAACCTATACACCATCCAGTGGCCAACCTAAATGCCAATCCCTATCCAAAAGCCTCAAACTAGACCTGAGGTGTAACGCCCTGACTCCAACCACTAGAGAAATTATCCGCTTTGGATCAAGCCGGATCCATCCCATATTAGATCGACTCCAACCACTAGAGAAATTATCCGCTTTGTATCAAGCCGGATCCATCCCATACTAGATCGGCAAGACCTTCACGGTTTTATCCCGCAGGTGAAATGGGAACTTCCTAGGAGGTCACCCATCCTAGGATTTTTGTCAAGCGAGCACACTTAACACTAGAGTTCTTCCAACTCTCTAGCCATTTCACCAAAAAGTACCTCTAATGATTACTTACCCCCTTTTTGATATATGATCTAATTCATTCCTTTCCACTATCCTAGCTAACTTGTCATCCTAGAAGCTCGCCAAAAGTTCTGCTCTACCCTCCCTCTTAGGATCGCTTTGCCGGGTCGAGATATCACATGAGGATCTTAAAATCCTAAAAGCCTTAAATCAGATCTAAACATCTGCACTTCCCAAACTAGGGGCAATGCCTAATCACGCCATCAAATCTTAGCTCATGCATTGCTTCAAACTCTACCAAAACCTCAAACTAGACTTGAACACCTCAAAATCCAACATCCCAATTTTTGGACACCAAAAGAGTTCATAAAATAATTTGTCTAATATTTTTCTAAATATTTATTTCAATTATATTTCTTTCATTATTAAAAATTGAGTTTATTTAAATGGACTATATTGTTAGTTAACATTATTTAATGATGAAAAATCGAATTAGTATTATTTTTAGAAATTTATTTGTCAAATAAATATTTATTACAACTAATGAATCTATTTATTGATTAATGGTGTATTAGTTAAAACATAAATAGTTAATGAGTGGCAATAATTTTTATGACAATATCAAAATAAGCATGTGATAAAGAAATAATAAAGTAAATAAATAAATAAAAACAACAAACAAAACCCAACAAACCCGTTCTCTCTCTTCTCTCCCGATTTCCCTTCCTCTCCCCCTCATTCTCACCGACGCTGACTGTGCTCAGCCTGCCCTACGCCATTACCGGCCACCGATCACCGTGGCTGGAGTGGCGATCGGCTTAACTAGCGCTACTGGGCGTCTTCTTCGGCCTTGCTTCTCGTGGAGCGGAACACAGCAGCTGCAAGCTTCCTTCCGCAGCGACGCAGCTTCTCTGTCCGGCGAGTTCTGAGGTCGACGGTGAGTTCGAAACTCTCCCTTCCTTCCAGTAGAACAATTTCCCTCTAATTATTTATAGGAATTCTTGAATATTGAGTTAGATTGAGATTTAGGTTTTTAGAGTATGAAATTTTGGGACTTTTCCTTAATTCGTTTGAATTAAAACAAAATAGTAGGTTTTGTTATTAAAATTAAACCCCTCATAAAATTCTGGTCATTTTGGTATATGAGTTTGCTGATTCTGGCAAGGACAGAAATCCGACCATCGTCTGTGGTGGTTCCAACGGCGGCGACAACGAGCTCGAGCGAGGCCTGAGAGACAGTGTCCTCTCCTCAACGCGAGGAATGCTACGGTATAATTAGATTTTTCATATATTAATTTAAATATTTTTTAAATTAAAATAAATATAATTTTTATTCAGAAATTATGGTTTTAATTAAATATAATTGTGAAATTTGTTAATCTGGAATTAGTCAAGTAAATTGGTTTTTGAATTGAAATTAATTATATATTTAATGACTTTGTAAAGTTGAGTAATTTAAATTTTAAATGAAGAATGTTGTGCTTAGAAATGCATTTTTGCCTTAGATTGAATAAGGAATCAAACTTGAATTTAGTCTATGTATCAAGGACTAGTAAATTGAATTGTTAAATAAATTTATTTGAGTTTGATTACAATTATAAATCTATTTGACATTTAAATATTAATGGTGTATTGGTATATATGACTTATATATGTTTGATTATATAAGCTAAATTATGATTATGGATTATAATTATAAATTATAATTAATGTTGATGAATGGAGGATAGGAAATAAATTGTGTTGGTTGCCTGTGGATTTGGGTTGTGATTTGATGCTTATTTAAGTATTTTTTATAATAGTGATGGTTCCATTTATGGAGGAAATGCTGTCAAAATTTTATTAACTATGAGTGAGCTGTTAATGAATTAGTGTTCAATATATGATTAATGAAATGCAATAAAAAGTAGATTTATAAATAATATTAAGTACCATAAGTTTATATACAGTTATTATATCAAACAAGTGAATGAATGACTGTTTGAGTATGTGTATTACGTATGGAAAATGAGTTTTATGACAAATATGTTATGATTAATTATGAGTTATAAAGGTTTAGTATAACTTCTAAACCAAGCAATTACTGTGATAGTGAAAATGTTAAAGAAAGAATGAGCTTTGTAAGAATTGTTATGAAATAATAATAAAATAAATTTTGGACTTAATACACTTAGTGTGAATCTATTGTATGATTTAATTTATTTTGTAAGATGAGCATGATCGGCTTTGATGTCATTCTAATGTGATATAAGCTATTATCATATGTTATGCTCTGCATACCTTCTGTTTGAGCGAACGCGATCTGTCTATTTCTGTTAGACTCTAGATGCACCTATGATTTTGTTGGCAAATAAATTGCCATTATGTATAAGTTTGGGCTTTAGATGCTTTTTTTATTATCTGTATAAGTTTAAGCTTTGAATTGCCCCTCTGATTCTATTAGCATATAAGGCTTCTACGATTTTGTTCCTGAATTTTTATCTACTTCACTTTCCCTATGTGTATCTGAGTCCCTTAAGAAAGATATGGTTTTTAAAATAAGGAAATTAAGTTAATAAGTTTATGTTATGTGATTCTGGTTGATTATATGTTTTTAATAATTAGAATATGTGAATATGGTAACAAAAATATAATTATAGTATGTAATATGGATGTTGGTTTTAAATTTAATAGTATGTTTGATTGAAAATACAGAATAAGGATAAAGAATATATGACATGATATTTATAATGAGTAATATGATTGTTATTGTTTTTAGTAATTGTTCATAATTTTGTAAGCCCTTTCTAAAATATATCTTTTCAAGATTTATGTTTAAATTAATGTATGTAATAAGCACCACTAAGTTTTATACTCCACTCGTGGAGTTTTTCACGCGTAGTTCGAAGATTGTGGATAGTCATGATTCAGAACTCCAGTATCAGCATCAGAGGTGGAGGGGGATATGTCAGCTGACTTGAGCATAGAAGTACTAAGAACTTGGCATGTGGTATAAAAGATTTTAGTTGGAGTAAATGTATTTTAAGTTGGATGGTATTCATATAATTAAAATGAACTTGTCATTTGTTGTTTTAAATTACTTATAAATGATCTATTTGGATATTAAATATTAAATATTATGATTTAAGATTTTATATGAAAACTTGAGTTTTATATTCCATTATTTAGAAATGATATGTTTTGATGCCATATTAGACTTTTATGAATTTCATGCTTAAACTCCTTTAAGGTATTTATTTTGAAGTATCACATATATTTAAAAGTTTTACATGTGCTATTTTAATAAATGTTTTATAAACTTCAGATATAAGATTTTTATTATTCCAAAAGCTTTCAAATTATTAAGTCTTCCGCAAATATATTAATTTATACCTTTTCATAAATAAACTGTTATTTTATATATGCTCATAATAGAGAGAAATAAATTCTAAGTCAATATATATTTGTATACAAATAAGTAAATAATATGATAAGAAATCTTGTGTCTGGCATAGAATGTGACACTCACTGTTTAGTTCTATAAGACTGGATAGGGGTGTTACAATCCTAAAGCCTTTAGATCAGACCTAAGCATCTTCGCTAACTGAATTGAGGACAATGCCTGAGTCATGCCATCGAATCTTGGCTCGTGTATTGCTTCCAACTCTACCAAAACCTCAAACTAGACTTGAGCACCTCAAGCTCCAAAGCCTCAAACTAGACTTGAGCACCTCAAGTTATTAAAAATCTCAAAGCATACCTGAGCACCCCCTCTTTTCTAAATTGAGGGGCAATGCCCGAGTCATGCCATCAAATCTTAGCTTGTGCTTTGCTTATAACTTCACCAAAAGCCTCAAATTAGATCTGAGCATCCCAAATTACTCAAAAGACTCAAATCTGACCTGAGCATAACTCTAAGAACTTTTACAACAGATATGTATTGATACCCTTCTTTGTTTGCTTCTACTAGAGAACAACAACAACATTGGCTCTACCCAATGACTTTAAAGTACTGATGGAAGAGATGCCCCGAGAACAAGAGACCCATTTTCGGACTATGCTAACAGAGCAAAATGCTTCCCTTCAAAATACCATTGCTGCCCAAAGAGAAACTATTCTTGGGGAAGTCACAACTTTGATAATTCCCAGTCGGAATGACAATGCTCCTCCCAATCAAACCAAGGGATCTAATGAACAGCCTGCTATTCCATCCAATGGCGATCAGACTGCACGGAGGTCAATTCCTAAGATAGAGGCAACTTCTAATGCTACTGCCACCCTGAGCTAGGCAGGGGATGACTCCATTTCTCCGAAGGTTAGACAGATGATGGAGAAGATGGATTCTTTTGAGAAATTTCTAAAGAACATCAAGATGTTTGAAGATTTGATTGATGTATACTCTCTCCCACTCTTTCTAGAGGCTAGGCTGCCTACCAAGTTCAAAATGCCCTCCATGGATAGGTTTGATGGCACCACATGTCCCAAAACTTACCTGAAGATGTATGTGGGTGTCGTCACTCCTCTTGGCGTGAACAATGAGCTCCTGGCTCAACTCTTCCAACAATCCCTCACTTGTGCTAATCTTCACTAGTTTTTTTGTAACAGTCTGTTTTTCAGTGTCAGTAATAGTGATTTATCAGTCTATGAATAGTCCCGGACTTGGTATTATTTCGGTCCGGAAAAAGTACTATGTATGTCTAATATTTTATTTAATATTTTTGGAGCATGTTTGCATGATTTAGATAGGTAGAAAATGTCTCATGAATGTTTTTGGAGAATTAAGGTATTTAATGAATAGTATTTTCTAGTGTAGTCTGTTAAGGAATAATTGAAAAATTCTTTTATGAATTTAATTTAATAAATTGGTGGAGTTAAATAATAATTAGAGGAGAATTATTTGATGAATATTTAGAGCCCTTGGATGAGAATACTAAAAACTTAATCCTAGCCATCCATTTGACATAAAATTAAGTAATCAAGTTTGACTTTGCTACTTGAAATCTAAAACTTATCCAAAACACTATTCTCTCTTCTTCTTCTCCACTTCCATGCCACCTTCTCTCTCTTTCTCTCCTCCATTTTCTTCAATTTCTCTACTTACAAACTACCTTAAAATTGATGAATTAAACCAAAGGTTGGTGATTAAACTTGAAGAATTAAGTAGGAGTAGTATTTGGTGATCCTAAGCTAAGAAATTTGGAGTTACTACCAAAATAAGTAAGTTGTGATTCTTGGATTTTGTGAATTAATAAGTAGAATTCATGGCTTAAACATGCAATTGATGCATTAAATCATGCTCCATCTCTTTCATTTGTCATTTCTTAATTTTAATGATTGATTTCCTACTTTAAAGAGGTTGGAGAACCATCCTCCAAAGGGAAGGAGAAAGTCAAGGAGTGAGGCTTTCCAAGCTTAATTAAGCTTGTTTTGAAGGTTAGTGCAATAATATTTTCCTTCCCCTTTCATTTTCCTTAAGTTTTTAATTTTTAGGTTTTGAATGAATTTTGAAGCATTTGTGATTTTGATGGGGATATAGTTACTTGGTTGTTTTTATATAATTTTCCATGAAATCTAAGCATGATAGAGTGCTAGAATGAGAAGAGGAACATCTCTCTCCCATTAATCCAAGAGTGGCCGAACCTTGATGGGTGAAGAGCCTTGAGCTTTCTTTGCTTTTTATACTTGATTTGGACTTTAATGAGTCAATTGATAAGTAAATTAATGATGGTTAAAACTTCTTTCTTGTATTTCAATGTTTAAGAACTTTTCCAAGACTTAAAGAAAGTTTGAATGTGTAAAAGATGAGTTTTAAGACTAAATATTTTTAAGTAAAGGTTTTAATGTTTTGATTAAGTATTTTTGGCTTAAAAAGTGGTATTTGGTGGAAGGGAAACTCCTTCCTTTTTGCTGACCCAAAGAGGTCGAACCACCCTAGGGTGGTAAGTCATGTTTTTGTTTTTCTAAATGGTGGCCTTTAAGTATTTTAAGCTATATATAAATGTGTATTATGAAAGTATGATTTTTGTTTGGAACATAAGTAGGTTTTGATGAATGTTTACAAGTTGTAAGTTAAGTAATTTTGAAATAAAAATGTTTAGGCTTTAAAATGTTTTGTTAAGGAATCTTGCATATGAGATAAGATATTTTGTGAAGAAATGAATTTATTTTGGGCTCTAGTATGAATGTCTGAAATATGGTAAGATGAGATTTACTCTGTAAGATGAGCATCTTCGGCTTTAATGCCTCTCTGTTATATTATAAGCTATGATCATATGCTCTTGATGCCCTCTGAATAAGCGGACGTGCTTATTATACTCTGGTGGCGCTTTCACAGGCCACATCTCTGTCTTATAAAAATTGAATTATTTGTGAGAGGAACCTATAAAAACTCAATTTTCTTGAAATTTGCAGCTTTATAGGCTAACTTGGTGCAAGGAAGTCGCAACTGATGTAAGAAAGTTGCATCTAGCACAAGGCAAATGTAACAGACTCCTGTCAGTTGCAATTGACTCGGACCTGTTGAGCCCAAAAATCTCCAGATTTCTTATTTTCATTTATTTTCAATCTTCTGATGTTTATGGACTCTAGTTACCTTGGTATAGGATGAAAATCACTTCCAGTGGTGTATGATCATGAACCCAGAAGCCAAAATTAACTAAAATTGGATCATTTGGAGAGGAATCCATAAAAATTTAGTTCTACAAAAATCTGTAGGTTTTTGGCTTGAACTAGCTCCTATCAAGAGAAACTAGTGCAGGGAAGTAAAATTTGGCACAAGCCAGATGGCAACTACCCTGAGCCAAATCCAACTGACTTGCGTCAGTTCCACCCAGAAATCTCCAGGTTTCTGTCTCATGTTCATCATTCATTTTCTGGTGATTATAGACTCCATTTACCTTTGAAGGGGACTTGAGTCACTTTTAGTGGTGTTAGTCTATAAGTTCTAGAAGAAAAATAACTTTAAAATATTAAATCGTACCTAGATTCTGATATTAAAGTGTGTTAAGGCCTAAGGATTGAAAATCCATATTTGATCTGAATGAATACATTAATGGTTCTAATGAGTATTTCTTGCTGGAATTTATGAGTTTTGTTCATCTAATAAGATGAACATTGTGATCGTGAGCTTGAAATAACATTAAAATCATTACATTTTATTTTCTAGTATTTATTTTATGCACATTTAATTTTTGTTCTTCATACTATTATAATTATATATTATTTCTCTAACTCACTAACATCTTTAACCCTATTGAAATTAATTAATATTCTATTATTTAGTTATTTTAATGATTTATTGTTTATTTTATCATCATTTATCAATTATCGAACTAATATTTGAATTTTGAAGATTTTCAATTAATGTTTGCATGAATCATGTTGTATGAACGCTTGTATGTGATTTAATTATTAATTTGGTATGTTTAATATTCTGAGTTTGATATAATTTATTTAATGGAATTGTATTAATATTTATGTAATTTGTTTGAGAATTCAAAAAATTCTCATTTTAATTGGTTTGTAATAGATTAGTTATAATTTTATTTGATATGAAATAATTTTATTAATATTGATTTGTATTTATTAAATGGGAATATGTAATGTGATAAATGGGTAGAATGTAATTTAATAGGAAGGATTGTAATTCTTTTCTCCTCCCTCTTTCTTTATAGATGTTTAATTTTTATTTCAAATGGATGTTTAGATGATAATAATTTGTATGATTGACACTGTTTTCAAAATTGCATAAAATTTTTTACATATCAAATTAAATTAATACTGCAATTAATAAACAATAAATATACCGACAACTAGGAGACCAATTTTAGACGGGGCAGAATGGATGTCTAACACTTTTCCATCTCTGTACCCAACTTTCGAATCCACTCTGGTTAAAACCTTACCAAAGTAAGGAAACCCTTTCTGAGGATTAAAGTAGGATTGGGTAAAATAAATTTTATTACATAGAGTAAACCAAGCCCGTTTAATTCGGTTACTCGAGAAACTTTCGAGAAAACCGTGAGATGTTGTGTGAAAGCCACATCATCCTCACTTGAATGGCCCATAGAACTCAGCAGAGAGCTTTAGATTCTTTCTAAAGGCTACAGAAGATTGTTTGTAGGGCTGAAGCTTGAGATAGACCCAATCCCAATGGCAAAGACCCTCTTGGTCCGTTTTGAATCCGTAAATTACTTCATGCCATTCTAGGCATTGGGGAGTGTCTCCCTTAGGAGCTGGGACATGTGTTGTCTCTTTAATAAGAAGTTTGCAACATTGTCAGTAGGAGCAAACCCATGGCTCAATTGAGGAAGAATAGGTGGATCAAACTTATAGAGCACCGTAAAGGGAGACATTTTGAGAGAAGAGTGATGGGTGGTCATATACCACCATTCTACAGGACTTAACTAGAAGCACCAGGTAGATGGTTTGGATGAACACATACATCTCATATATGTCTCTAAGCATCAATTTTACCTATCAGTCTGTCCATTTGTCTGAGGGTGATATGCAAAAGTAAAATTGAGCTTAGTGCCAAGAGACTGAAAAAGCTCTTTCCAAAATAGGCTAGTAAAAATCTTGTCCTTGTTAGATACAATGGACTGAGTCATTCCATGGAGTTTAAACACATTATCAAGAAAGATGTTAGCAACCTTAGAGGCAATATGAGGATGAGACAAGGAAAGAAAATGAGCATATTTACTAAACATGTCCATTACCACTAGAATTGTGTTTTTATTGAGGGATTTGGGTAATCCTTCAATAAAATCCATGGAGATATGGAGCCAGGCCTGAGATAAAACTAGTAATAGTTGAAGTAATCTAGGATACGGAATAAATTCGGTCTTGTAATGCTGACAAATAGCATAATTAGAAATCCAATTTTTAATATCATCAAGAAAGCCAAGCCAGTAACAATACTATTTCCCCTTATCATAAGTATCCCCGATGCCAGAGTACCCACCCATAAGGGAATTATGAAAGGCTTCAAAGAGATGATGTCTCAAATTTATGTTGCTACTAATATTGTTTGTTGTCTTATACAGTATACCCCTAGAAAATTAAAAAGCAGGCTCAACTGTAGGAGATACAAATAACAATTTAATGAGTTCAGCAGCAATGATAGTTCCTGAAGCTAGATTAGATTAATAGTTGATAAAGCACTAAAGGTTGTACTAAAAGTATAATTTTTAGCAAGAGGATTAAGAAGAGGTTGTCAATGCATATCTTGACAGGTCATTAGCCACCATGTTCTCAGCTCCCTTTCTGTATTAAATAATGTAAGACAAGTTATATCCTTCTGTTGAACATAATTGTGAAGCCTCTGATGTAACAAATGTGTAAGACTATAGAATGATCAATCTTAATGATAAATGTGTCTTGTTCTAAATAGTATCTCCACTACTTAATAGCCATACTTACTGCTAGCAATTCTTTTTCATAAATCAATATCCCAATTGTCTAACATGTAAAGGTTTGCTTAAGTAAGCCAATGGCTTATTATTTTGCATCAACACATCTCATATGGCCAACATCAGTTTCAATAGTAAATGGGATAGAGAAATCAAGCAATGCTAAGGTTGGTGGTGAAGAAAGGGTTGCTTTAAGGTGATGGGGTGCAGAATCAGCAATTGAAGACTAACAGAGTGCATCTTTCTTAAGGAGATTAGTAAAGGGTTTGCTAATGACACCATAACCTCTAATAAACTTCCTATAGTACCCCATGAGACCTAAAACACCTCTTAGGGACTTTATTAAAGTTGGGCTAAGTTAGTTGAGCGTTGCCTCATTTTTATGGGGTTTGTGGACACTCTAGTGGCACTTATGAATTGTCCTAAGTATTCTACAGATGTGGAATAGAAGCAGCATTTACTCAATTTGGCAAAAAGTTTGTTGCCTCTCAAGGTTTGGAAAACAATTTCTAAATGCATGATGTGTGTCTCTAAGGTGGGGCTATAAATAACAATATCATTAAAGAAAACTAAGACAAATTGTCTCAAATATGGTGTAAAAAGCTCATTCATGAGAGCTAGAAATGTGGCAGGTGCATTAGTGAGACCAAAGGGCATCACTTTGAATTCAAAATGACCATGGTGGGTTTCAAAGGTTTTCTTGGGAATATCAGGGGGAAATATCCTAATTTGGTGATATCCAAATTTAAGATCAATTTTGGAGAAGTACTTGGCATGAGTTAATTCATCTAGCAAGTCATCAATTATAGGAATTAGGTATTTATCCTTGATTGTAATAGAATTTAACTGCCTACAGTCAATACAAAATTTCCTTGTATTGTCCTTCTTTTTTACTAACAGAATAGGAGAAGCATAAGGGTTATGGCTAGACTGAAGAATTAAAGTTTGAAACACATCATGCACTTGTCTCTCTATTTCATTCTTTTGGAAATGGTTATACTTATAGGGTCTTATGTTAACAGGTTTCGCATGGGATCAAAGGGAAATGGATTGGTTATGGCTCATAAGGGGAGGTAAAAAACCCCAAATTCAGTAATCTTTAAAGTGATATACAAGAGATGTAATCAAAAACCCTAGATTCAATAATCCCTTATAAAATTAGAGCTTGAGCATATTTTTGAACTGTCAGTGAAGGTGAAATAAAATCAAAGAGTACTGGATTATACTGTTTCAACCAATTAACCCCTAAAACCATTTGATATTCTACCAATTCAAACACCCTATGACTATAAGTGAATGTGGTTCCTTGCATCTCCCATTCTAAGGCTTGACACTTGGATGTACTAGTGAGTATTCGGCCATTAGCTACTTTGACACTGAAGGGGAAGGTTTTGACTGAATTAAAATTAAGGTTAACAAAACTATGTGTGCTGCTACTATCTATAAATATAATTATAGTTTTGTCCTTGATTTGACCTTTTGTCCTAAGGGTATTAGGAGAGGGGTGACCTTCCAGAATACTAAAAGGAAGTAATTATGTCTTCCTTGGGATTCTATTGGGTCTAGATTTTTTAAACTAGGTTCCTAATCTGAATCTACAACACCCATTGATAACAATTGCTTGGTTTTGTATATGTGGCCTGGAAAATAATTTGTCCCACACTAGAAGCAAGGCTTTAGTGTAAAGTGAGAGGCAAGGGTTTTAGTGGTAGTAGATAGGGCAAGTTTGTTGTTTGTAGATATTAGGGGTTTAGGTTATTGTTAGGCAAAAGGAGGCTTGGGTGGTATGTTTTAGGTGGGGGTTTATGTGCTTTAAAAATACCCTCTATTGATTGTTCTTGTAATTTGGCTTGCTCAAAAGCCAAGATTAGGGTTTGGAGGTGAAGTAATCTGACCATAGGCTTAAGTTACTCATTCAAAACTAACAAAGTTGGATATGAAATAAGTCTCAGAGAGACCATGATTATGCTTCTGCATAAGAGACTTGAGGCATTCAAACGTCTCCTGGTAAGCAGTGACAGTCAAGCTTTCTCTTAATTTATTAAACTCCTCTATAATGTCCATAAGGGTAAGTTCCCCAAACCGACTACAAAGAGCCTCAAAAAAGTCATGCCAAGATGCAATAAAATTATGTAGTTGCCATCCTTAGAACTAGGAGTCAGGAACCTTACCCAAGAACAAAGAGGCGAATTCTATCAATATTAGGTTCCTGAATGCCATAAATGAGGAAGTAGTCGGAGCACTTCCGAATCCAGCCTCTAGGGTTGGTTCCATCAAATTGGGGTAGGTCAATTTTTTAAATGCAAGGTACTATTCTAGGGTTTCTCTAGACACATTTAGTTCCAATAACTACTGGGGTATTAAAAATAGCCCTAGGTGAGGCAGATTGATTAAGTTTAGCATGAAAAGTCACTGGTTCACCAATAATTAGAGGAAAATTGTTTCCCTTAATATCCAGAGAACTAGGGTTAGGTGGAAAACCCAATAGGTCAGGAATTTTAGGGTTGGGATGGGTGGCCATAGAAGATTCACCCCTTTGCATGATTTAGGACTTCATAAAATTCCTCGATCCCCATTCTTTTCACTCATACAGCATGCAAATTAGGGCCAGAACTCTTACCTTTCTATGCTGATTTAAATAGCTCTGCCACTTGATTCAGTTGTGTTGTGAGATCCTCCATTGCGCTTTTCTTTGTTTACTATACTGAGTGTCCATGGTGGATCGGAGTTCTAAGATCTCTGTGTGTGTTCGCTATGTTGTGATTCACTGCCTCCTCTAGTTTTTGGATTCGATCGCTTAGATTTTCAATTGTACATTCATGCACTGTCGATCTTTCTTCTAGGGTTTGCAAACATGTAGCATTAGTCATTTTGGTTGGTTTTAGGACTAGCAAAGCAATAAGTGTGTGCAAATCAATACTAGAATGTCAAGTTCAGAGAGCATCTAAACCCAACATGAGAAGAATGAGGGTTTGGATTAAACGGGAGCAGAAAGAAGAGGGAGAGATTAGAGAGAGAAGAGAAATAACGAGAGAAAAATTTTGATACACATGGCATCCACTAGGGGTGTTCATGAACCGACCAAACCGAACCAACTCGAATCAAACTGTTAAAAAATTGCGATTTTAATAACTATATGGTTTGATTTCATTCATAAAATTTAAAAATTTGAGCCATCAATTTAGTTTAAGTATTATGGTTCAAACCACCAAAAGCAACCCAAACCAAACCGAAGATATTGTTTATTAAATTTACACCGTTTGTTACAAATTAAAACTCTACTATTTTACATGGGAAAAAAATATCTCAGATTTAACCTAAAACCCAACTCTAGTTTCCAAGCTCCAGCCGACAGTCTACAGATCTTCCATCTTCTTCCCCTTTTTATCTCTTCTTCCTCTCTCCAACAACAATAAGCTCCGATATTATTAAGGTATTCCTTCATTTTTTTTTCTTTTATTTATTTCAATCCATGCCTTGTCTGCATATGTGTCAACATCATATTCATGCTTCTCATTTGTGTCAACAACTCTCTTATCCAAGATTGATTATTTTCCAGGCTAGATTCAATCACTTTTAATCCCCATATTAACAAAAGCCTCAACTTTGAACATTTTAAACTACATTGTTCTATAGGAATGAGATTTAGTGATTCAATTTTAGGAAGACTTTCATCTCACTCTTGGTATCATACAAAACAAAAATTAATTAGGAAAAGAATCTGAAAGGCCTAATTTTTCATGGATTTAGCATAAAAAAGAAAGGGATTAGAAATAAATCAATAAAAGAATTAACCCACGTAAAAGAGGGTCGAAAAATTGAACCAGTTTCCAATAATAGATATGATCCACAACACACTAATCACCTAAAAATGTAAGGAAAAATAAATCTCATGTTAGTCAAAGTCACAATTATAAAAAGGAACGATGGGTATAGCAAGTTCCAAATAATTCTTTTTGCAAAAAAACACATTGAAAATACCAACTTCTTATTATTAGTGAAACTTATTCATGTATTCTATGAAAACAAATAAAATTAAATGTTATTTTTGAAAATAATAAAATTTACAATTAAATTTTGAACTAGCAATAAAATTTACAAGAAAACAAATTTACAACTGATATGCTTTATATTTGTGAAGGAGAATGCTTTATATTTTTTTCTTGGAAAATGATTTGATTTTATTTTTTAATGTCTACAATGTGATGTCTGATGTGGATTTTAGAGCAATGAGTTATATTTAGAGGCTTGATGTCTGGTATTGGGTGCACTTGAAAATGTTTGTAGATTTTTTTATTAGTTATGGTATTCTTACCTTTAAGTTTGCTTTAGATTTCTAACATAATTCTTAATTTTTATTTCTTATTGGTTGAATATGACTAGGAATAGATCTTGATACCTATAGATTTTTCTTCTTTTTTTTTTTGTTTCTCCGACTCTAACAAAGCACTTTGAAACAATAAAATTTACAAGAAAACAAATTGTTACTTTTGGATCTCTAATTCTAACTAAGCATTTTTTTTCCTTATTTACTAGATGGATGAAGAAGTATCATTAAACGTGGAAGGCTATATTGAGGAAAGAAATGAATTATCAATTCCTTCTCAACAAGATATTGAACTACCAAATAATGATGGACGTAATAAACCACCCATTCCTCAAAAAATTAAAAGAACTAAGGGGAGGTAATAAACCACTCATTCCTCAACAAAACTTTTTTTTTTCCCTGTTTTTTTATATTTGTTAATAGAAATTTGAGGATCTAGTACAAGCATTAAGGATAATCCAATGTACGATGAATATTGAAATTTAAATAATTTAAGTATCATGTCCTTTTTATAATTATTTATTTTATTACTATTTGTATCTTTTAAAGGACATAATATTTTATCTTGAATTTTTCAACTATTATAGTTGTTATTTTATTTTATGTATTTTATTTTTCAAATTCTTTTGTCGTTTGTTTTTATTTTAATTTTTTTTTGTTTATTTAATTTATCTTCTTTTAAATAGCCAAACCGTCAAACCAAACCAAATCAAATCGAATAGAATTTTTAAATTTGGTTTGATTTTAATATTTTTATTGATTTGATTTGATTTATATTTTTTATAAACTGTCATTTTAGATTTAGTTGAAATATAGCTTTAAATTGAACCAAACCGACCCACGAGCACCCTTAGCGCCAACGTAAATAGAACTTCACACCTAAGAGCACAGTCAAGATAAACACAGCTGTCACTCAAAACACAAACACATACTCAAATACTTTTATTTAGTCAAGTCCTATATATATATATATATATATATATATATATGACTTAATAAATATCCTAACATGTCTCCTTAAGCCACTTGTCCCCAGATGGCTGAATAATTCACCTAGAGGAGGCTCTTAGGTTCGAGCCATACAATCTTTGAGAAAGAATCTCAGCCTTGAGATCATAGTGGGAACAGAAACATTCCGAGTATCCTAGTATCCCACAAAGAAAACGAAAACTAGGAAGCCTTTCGTATTTGAATGGCAGCCATATCCATACCCTTCCTATTTTCTTGATCTTCATCATGCGATTAATAGGAATCCAGACATCCAACGAGATATGGACCCGCATAAGTCCTCACTAGATACCTGTGAAATTGGATGGGTTTGCTTCTATAAAACTGCCAACATAATCCTCGATTGCCTTTGCGATTGAGACAAACATGAAGCCGTGGCAGATATCATGCAATTGGAGCCAGACATGGGTGTGGAATAGTCGAAAGTTTTGTGGTTGCTTATCGTCATCAAGCACTTTGGACAATAACAGGTAGTTATCAAAGCACCATGGGCTCATGGAAGTCACCCTTTCCATGTCTTTGATGTCGGAAAACTGAAAAAGAAACAGGTTTCGGCTAACCTCCTTATTACTCATCCCATGGGCAGGGTGCTAGAGAGACGCCATGGACTGTTTCATAGCTACATAGTTAATATTTTTCTCAACCAGAAACTTGCCCACCAATGTCAAGGGTTGTGTAACTTCCCTAGAGTTCAATGAAAGACCTTAATCAACCTCCACCCCTCATCCTTCCTCCTCTTCTTGCAGTGTTAATCAAGTCAGGTCATGCATAATGTATAGTAAAATAGAGGAACTTGAGGCCATGTTTTGCACAAAGAAACCTATCGCGAAAGATAAGACACAAACTCGCTAGAGAGTTGTGAGACTAAACATTATACGATTCAACACATAAATGAAAAAAGTAACTAAATGTATACAAAAACATCTTTTTTGCATGTTGTAAGAGATCTTCAATACTCGTTCTATTCACCAACATCTATTCCTTAATAGGAATCTTATTCATAAAAGTAAAATCTTAAACATCATCATCATCTCTGTTGTCGTTAAACTCATCAAAGAAATTCTATATTGATTTCAATACAAATAAAAACAAATGCATGTAAACAACCAAATGAAACTCCATATTGATGCTACCTACACTTCGTATTGACAAAACAACCAATCTATAAACAAGGAAATAGGTGAAAATTATATAAATAGCAGCCTCCTAACAGGATGCATATATCAAAATGGGACATATGAGCTCATGCATATATCCCCATGAGCTCATATAAAACCCTAATTTAATAATTCAATCTGATGTCATTTAAGGAAACAAACATTACTTGCACAAGACAAAGACTCTTGACACTAAAATACAATCAACAAACTTTATGTCACACCAATAAAAAATAGGAAAAAAGAAAACAACAAATCAATACAGTCTTGGGTTTCAATATCAAATATGTGCAGCGGAATAATATAATTAAAATAATTAATTATACCAACAGGGATCCGTTTAAATGAATAAGGCAATAAAATTTGTTTAGAAGAATACATCTTTTGCAAATTCTTCGAAACTTCGATCTATATAGCTAGGTTGTCGCAAATTACAAACCGTCCAAATGTCCGGCCTCTAGTAGTATCCACACAAATGGACAATTGAAAAATTCTAAAATTATTTTAGAGGGTTAAGAGATTAGAGCGTATGATGGTGTTAGCTATCGTAGGCTCCCTATTATGTTGTGTGGCTATGAGAAACAACTCATTCTCACGTTCACATACAATCTATATTGTTTCTTAAACCTTATATAGGATAACCCTATGTCACAAATAAATTAATTATAATTATTTATTTAAACCTTTTAAATAAATAAAGTATAACTAAATAAATCATAATACATATATTAATAGGATTTTCAATTTAATCAATTATATTTATTTATTTAACTATTTAAATAAATAAATCATAATTAAAATATTATGTTTATTTAATATAAAATTTATCTTAATAAATAGGAAAAATTATTATGCAGTCCCTGAGATTTTACAAAATACACACTTTCATCATTATTGTTTGTGCAAATTATTCTAGAGTCCCCGACATATGCCTATTTAAATAAATAAATCATAATTAAAATATTATGTTTATTTAATATAAAATTTATCTTAATAAATTGGAAAAATTATTATGCAGTCCTTGAGATTTTATAAAATACATACTTTCATCATTATTGTTTGTGCAAATTATTCTAGAGTCCCTGACATATGCCTCCGTCTGTGTGAATAGTCCTTCCGTCCATTTTCATTCATTTTTGTTGTTCACTTATGGTGAAAAGTAAGAAAGAGGTTAGAATATATTTTGTAAATGACATTGTATGTCCTTAATGAGCCATATATATTAAAGAATTGAAAAAGGGGAGAACAAAAGAAAGAGATTGCACCAAACTTACAAACAAACTTAAATTAAAGGTAGGGTTTGTCAAGCCCTTCATTGAAGCAATGTCGTCGTCAAGTGCAGCCACCAGCAGGGCAGAAGTAAGGGTCTTGAATGCATATTGTAAATGTGAAAAGAAAGCGGGAATTAGGATCTCTGAGATAGCAAAAAATAGAAATAGGCTATACTACTACTGTGTTGACAATGTATGCAGAAGCTTTTTGGGTTGGTGGAAGGTTGCAGATTCAGTCGATGATGTGCATGGAACAAATATATGTGGCTATAAAGTGAGGCAAAGGTTCTCATCCAATAATGACACTCATGTTTTGAAGGATGAGATAATGAAACTACAAATAGAGATGGGAAGGCTTGGTTGGAAACAAGAAAGCTCAGCCACAAAGATTGGGTACCTGAAGATGATGGTGGGAATTTGTTTGCTGAGATTGTTGATAGTTTTGGTGGTGGTTGTTTATTTGGTTTGCAAAGGAAACTAATGGGGCTTTGCTTTGCATCATTAGTTTACGTAGTGCTATAGGTAGGTGTAATGGAGTGAATGTTGGTTTAATGCCACAACTTCAAGACGTGGGTTGGTGTAATTTCAGCGTTTTTAATCAATAAATTGAATTGGGCAATTAATGATTGTGTGACAAATTAGTAACTAATTTTCCCTTTAAGTATTTACACATGAAATAAGTAAATCTGTTAATTACATTTATTGAGTAAGGCTTTTCTTGAGTGTCAGGCCCAATACATTGTTTCAAGCAATCCAAGAAAAAGTTCCATGTACTTGCATTTTCAAATTGCACAATAACAATTGTCAAAGGAAAAACACCCTTGTTTCCATCAAGTGTCACAACACTCAAATAAACCCCACCAAATGGACCCTTCAAATAGCATCCATCCAATCCAATGAAGGGTCTACAGCCATTTAAAAACCCATTCTTCATTGCCTCAAAGCATATAAATATGCTCCCAAAAATTAGAAGGTCTTCCTCGTTGTTTCTAGGCATTGCCTCAAACTTTACAAAGGTTCCAAGATTTGACCTTTGTAAAGATTCCACATATTCATGAAGCTTATTATAACTTTCTTCATGGCATTATGCTGCTTCTAATCTTGCAGCATTTTGTGCCCTATGTAGCTGCCAAATGCTGAGGTTCCACCCCCCATTTATTCCTCAATTCACTTCTCATTAATGTGAAACTCATATCAGGATTAGAAGCCAATTGACTAGCTAGCTTCTCCTTCACCCACTTCGAAGTTGCATTAGGATTTTTATAACCAACTGGTCTAATGCAAGCATGGTTAGGCTGGAGGGTCTTAACTACGAAAGTACATATGTCTAGTGCAATACTTGCATGAAATTTGAAAGGACACCCCTCTACTCTACACTTGGCAGTGACCCTTTCACTGTCATTCTTTATCATTTTTAGCAAATAAACTCCCTTGACACACCAATCCCTTAATGCATTTCTGCATGTTCTAACATCTAAAAAGGCTTGGCCTACATTGAACTCAATCTCACCATTGTCAGTTGGAACCACGATGTTTTCACGCAAGTGTTTAAGAGGTTCAGTTTTAATTTTCTTCCTTCTCCTTCTCACAGTCTCAACTTCTTCATCAGTTTCTAAGACTGAGTTCTCCTTTTCAGATCCTAGATCACTAAGACCATCATCCCCTTCATCTATAAAGTGCTCATTTTCCATTTCATCATTGACTTGTTCACCCACTGTTTGTTCATCTAAAAGACTCATACTATCACTATCATCATCACCTCCTTCAAATTCATAGTCCTCATCACTTGAATTGTTATCATCACTCTCAAAATCAGTCTCCTCATTCACAATCTGTACCCTTTCCCTAAACTTATAAACTTGCCTATTAGCTATCTAACCTCTCCCTCTAAGCCCACTATCATGGGCTGCACCCCTCCCTCTAGGTCTACCCCTCCTTTTTCCCCTACCTTAACTCCTAATATAACCACTATACTCATTCTCTTCTGCCTCTACATTATCCCAAATATGAGAACCAAACAAAACTTGTTTCTTTTGAGGCCTAGACCTATCGCCAGTAGTAGGCATTACCTCAGTATCAACATTCACCTCATTCTCATTCCCACCTATACTAGCCACATTCTCACCTAACCCAATTGGACTAACTTCATTCTGCTCACTAACATTTGCATTACCATCACTTATACTAACCACATTCTCACTTAAACCAACTGGACTCACTTCATTTTGCTTATGAACATTTGCATTACCATCATTAGCATTACCTACACTAACCACATGCTCACTAATTTCATTCAGAACACCCTCACCATCAACCCCAATTGCACTCATTGCACCTACACTAACCACATCTGCACTACTTTCACCCTCAGCAATCCCATTACCACTCACTTCTACCAGTACAGGGACATCATTACCCAGAACAGAGCTCCTAAGTTGAAACCCCATATTGTTTGCAACATGACTTTGTTGCTTAGGTGGAATAACAACATTAATAGGACCCTTAACTCTCACTGCGCACATAGGAACAACAGCAGTATTCCTAAACATGTCAAACATTATCCACACATCATCATCTGTCTCAATCTTAATGTTATTATCAGCAACAAGTTCAATATACCCACTTCTAATCTTAAATAGTCCTTTAATACATTTCAACAATTCTATGTAAGAAAATTTATCAAGATCTACATTATCTATGAAACCTTCTTGACCATTAAATAAGATTTCTATGTTGAAATATGGAGGAAGAGCCATCGATACTTCCTGAGCATATAGGAACAAAGACTCATGTAAGCCAAATATGTAAAACCACAAAACCCTAAAATTTTGTATAAGCAAATACGACGAAAATAGTACAACCAAGAGCACAACATATATTCATGCAAAAACCAATACATTAAAATACAAAAAAAAAAAAAAAAAAAAAAAAAAAAAAAAAAACAATGTTTTAGCATGCATTCAAAAGACAAATGAATGAACTTTAAAGAAAAAGTTTCTTTTCTTACCTCCCTTAACGCCAAACTATGATTCCAAGCTATAAAGTGTGCTACCCTTGCAAGAATCAGCATTTGATCAAGTGAAAAATTTTCAAAAACAAGAAAAAATTTGTTTCCAATCGATAGAGAAAGTGGTTTCTGGAGGGTTTTCGCCAATGGAGACAATGACGTTTTGGTTTCCCTCCACAAAAGCAAAAGTCGATTGGTGCCTTATTTTAGGGTACTTTAGTCTTTTGACCATAAGTGAACATAAAAAATGAATGAAAATGGACGAAAGGACTGTTCACACAAGCGAAGGCATATGTCAGGGACACTGGAATAATTTGCACAAACAGTAATGACGAAAGTGTATATTTTATAAAACCTAAGGGACTGCATAATAATTTTCCCTAATAAATTTTATACATAAATTAATAAAGTCAAATACTTAATAATCTAGGTAAAATTATAATCAAATATAAATTATAATTTTATCCTTAACTCCACAAAACTTATTTGTAATCAAGTCATACTTGATTCAATTTCTCATTTTCACTTTCTCAAATCCATTCTTATGTGTGTGACCTTCTAGGTTCCAAATATGTTGGCAACAAATATTAACTAATTAATGTTTGAAGGTCAAGTACATTGTTTAGCAACATGTCAAGACTATCCAATTATCTGAAAAGTCAAAGTGGTTTGACTTAGCCTTTCAGTGCATAATTTATCAGTGTAATTAATATCTTTCATCATTAATGTTCTAATTTAGTAATTAGCCATGGAGTGTGTCTACTTTACTGAATCATGTTAGTTCTCTTAATCTTAGCCATTGATCAATTGAATGAATTTTCAAATCTCATTTGCTAATTTCATTCCTCCTTGCGCAAGGATTTCTGAATCAATACTAGGAGAGAACAATCTGAACATTTTTTCTAATTTACCTAGGGTGATGAATCTTCTCTTAATTACATAAGTATCCCCATACAGTTCCTACTATATCCAATTAATCATTGCTTATTATTCACATAATGAATAATGTGAACAAGGAATCAAAATATAGTCGTCTCTGTATAAGATAGTTTAGTAATCTCAAGTCAAATGATGACTTACACAACCATCACTTGAGTATTCCATAGACACAGGTAACTCTCCATATGGAATTCTCATGCAGGTTAATTCAGTGGGCTTGTTTAAATGACAAGCATCTACATATTAGTTCTAGATATCACATATATCTCAACTTATGAGAATAACTGCTTTCCTAAGGAAAGAACATAATATGTACTAGTCTCAATAGCTCTAATCATCGTCCAATAATGAGGAGAACATCGACCAGGAATATTTAGAGAAATTACTTTAATGCAAATATAAAACTCATAATTATAACCACATTATAGTTTATTTTGCAAAGCATAATTGTCTCATGGACTTTATCTTTTATCAAGATTCAATCAATAGAATATAAAAGATAAATAAATGCCTTTTATTAATAATCAAATATTTATTACATAAAATATTATATCCAAAATATAACCAATCAAATTGGCTAGATGGCATATAACTAACAATCTCCCACTTGCACTAAAGCCAATTATCCATGTGTTTTATGCTATGGCATCAATCTATCCGTGAACTCTTAGTTCATTAGTTTCTCTATAACTAAAAATAATCCTTACTTATTTTTAAATACTTAATGATAGTTTTAACAGCAGCCCAATGACTTTCATCTGGAACAAATTGATATACAGGAAGGTATCCTCTATTGGATTCCTCTATGCTAAACTGTTTTAGCACTTTATCAACATGTGTGGATTTAGATAATCCTAATGGCCTATCAAATCTATCCATATAAATTTTAATACCAAGTATATAGGTCACTTCTCTAATGGAGAAATTCTTGGATGACCAAACTTTTATAGTAGTAGAATGCAATTTCTTATTTATCAACATACAAAATAAGAAATATCATTCCGCTCCCACTGACCTTCTTATACACACTAAGATTATCTACATTTTTAATATAATTAAACTATTTTGATTATTTCATTAAAACAGATGTTCTTATTTTATAAAGGCTTGCTTAAGTCTACCAGTGGACTTTTGCAGTTTGCATAATCTTTTAAAAAATACTTTTGATTCAAAAATCATTATATTTGTTAAATAAGAATGCAATTTTGTCATCAACATGACAAGTTCCATAATCACAATATGCTGCAATTGCAAGTAAAATGTCAAACATTTCTCCTTTATATTTGTTAGGTTCGAGTCTCCACAAAAAAGTCCAACCTTTGTAGGAGTACGACTCATCCTAATAGATTTACGTCATGGTTCTTCAACCAATGTGTTTTGACTATTCATCTGATGCAGCAATCTTCTATTCTAGTAACATCTTTAATCTAAGTTTGAAGTTCTTGAACTCTTCAAGTTCTACCTAGCTCCCACTACTTCCTTTAAGATAAATATCTCTTCTAAAAAGCTAGCATTTTTTTAGATGAACATTTTCTCTCAACAGGATGGTAAAAATAAAATCCAATAACTTCTTTTGGATATCCCATAAATTTATATCTATCTGATTTAGCTCATAGCTTATCACTTCACTTAAGCGTGTTGACCCATATCCTATATGGAATCTTATCAACATATTTGGGTGAAACTCAATTTAAAAGGTATATTGCATTATTAAGGTTCATCCTTAAAAAGGATAAAGGTTATTTTGCAAGACTAATCATGGATCATACTATCTCTAATAATGTACAATTCATATTTTATAATAGATAATCTTGAAAAGCTTAACTTAAGTAATTTTCACCTCGATCTGATCAAAGTGTTTTAATACTTTAGCTAGTTTCTCAACTTCATTTCTGAATTCTTTGAACTTTTCAAAATTAAGATTTATGTTTCATTATATAATACCATATCTAGTATAATGAAACATTCATATCTACTTATGGCATGGGCAGTAATTGGTCCACATACATCTAAATATATTAGATCCAATGATCTTTTGACCTTTCACCTTTACAAGTAAAGGGTGTTTTAGTCATTTCACCCATTAAACAGGATTCATAAGTTTCATATGATTCATAATCAAAAAGGTTCAAAGTAACCTTCTTTACACAACTTAGTGATTTTTATTTTATTAATTTGACCAAGTCTACAATAATGCCAAAGATATGATAATTATTATCTATTTTAGATTACTTACTGTTTATGTTGATGAGGAATAAATAGAAACATTATAGTAATCATCTAAATTAATTTCAGTTTCATAAAATTATTATTATTATAAAAGAACAATCATTTTTCTCAAAAATAAATTTGAATCCAATATTCAAAATCTAATATAAAACTGAAAATAATATTTCTACTAAGTACTAAAATAAAATAATAATTATTTAATTCTAATACTAAGTCTAAATATACTCCTACAGCTAATGCAGGAACCTTTGCTCCATAGGCTAGATGTAGGTCCATCTTTCCTCAGTTTTTTATTTTTCATTATTTTCTGCAAGTTATTAATATGACAATCATATTAGGTATCTAATACCCAAGAACTAAAAATAGAATGATTAATTTCAACCATAAACATACATGAAGCATAAGCTTCTGCAAGCTTCTTTGCTTTCATAGTCGCAAGATAATCCCTACAGTTCCTCCTCCATAGGCCATCTTTGCCACAGGTTCCCTTTTCTGTAATTACACCTCCATTGGGCTTCAGTGCTTTCTTTTTATTCTGCTTCTTCTTGGGCTTTTTCTTAGCCTTAGAAGACTGAACTAGAAGTATAGGAGCAGTATCCTTCTTAAGGACTCCTTCAGCAGTGGTAAGCATACCAAGCAACTTAGGTAAGGAAGCATCAAGCTTGTTCATATTAAAATTCAAAATAAAATGTGAATAGCTAAATGGCAAGGACTGTAAGACTAAGTCTATATTTAGCTCTTGGTCCATAGCAATGCCCACTTGGCCTAATTTTTCAATATAGCCAATCATTTTCAGAAAGTGAACACAAACTGAAGAGCCTTCTGCCATCTTATAGCGAAACAATTCCTTAGAGGTCTCGTACCTCTAAGACCTATCTTGAGAGTCAAACAGCTCTCTGAGATGAAAGATGATGGTGCGAGAATCCATATTCTCATACTGCTTTTGAAGTTCAGAACTCATGCTGGCTAACATCAAACCTGTCGTCTGCTCATTGTCGTCAATATGACAATTGAAGTTATTCTTTTCTTCTTTAGTAGCGTCAATAGCGGGAATATCAGGTTTGTTTTTGTCAAGGACATATAACCTTTTTTCTTACTTGAGAACAATTCTTAGATTGTGATACCAGTCAATAAAGTTTGGTCCGGTCAATTTATTAGCATCAAGTATGCTACGCAAACATAGGTTATTACTCATGGTGATAATTGATTTACAAATATAGAGGTATCAAGTATTAACTTCATGCATCACTAAATTAAATAAGGTCTTTAATTTTAATTTAGTTCTCCCACTATTTTATTCAAATTAATAGTCATTTCTATTAATTCGATAAATCCAGTATTTAGATCTCCTAGTAGGTTAAGATTCCAATTAATCCAAATAACCTTGGATTTACCCAACAAGTTATATTGAATTAATTTGGATAGATAACATAATTTATTAATTACATCTTTATGTGACTCTTAGATCAATTAGGTGACAACTCTTTGTCTATACATATCAAATATGTTTCACGTAACTTTGTCCTAATCTTATTTGATCATGAGTTTGCTCATCCAAATCAAATAAATTAGTTAAGTGAAACCATTATTCAAGTTATTTGATAGCATTAAACATATTCGGTTACAACCAACCTTTGGTTTGCCCAACAAGTCAAATTGTAAGGGAGTTCTAATTTTCATGCTATAACAATGGATAGCAATCAATCATATTCTTAATATGTACTTAAAATTTTAATAAGGGATTTAATAATTAAATTTTAATTATAGGTCTCATGCTTTGGCATGATGGCATATCACATATCATACATGCATAATATACACCCTTAGCATATCATACTAATTGGATGATTATGGACATATCTAAAACTAATTTCCTTGGGTCGTTAAGGAAATTAGATGGTCAAAAATCCTAGGTAGCAGCTTTTTAGATCTTCATATACCCAATGGCAGCTCCTAAACTTGGATTCTTCAAGGCTCTATGTAATTCCTTCAATTCTCTTTTTCTTCTTAGGTTGCAAAATGATATCCTATTTAAATATTCTAATTATCTAACTATTACATAATTAAATAAAATAAATAAGAAATTTTATAATTCAAAATAAAAGAAAATCAGGGGACATAGACTCTATTTAAAATTACATAAATCATTCAATCAAATATAATAAGCCAATCATGTAGGTCTTTTTTAATGTCCATAACCACTCATCATGCATAATAATTACATTAAATGCATTTAAATATTATATAATAATAATATATATTAATTATTGATCTTATGTGCTGAAAATAAAATTTTAACAATTAAAATTTTATATTTGATATTTTCAAAATCAATTTATAAATAAAATAATTTTATTTATATATCAAATCTCATTAAAACTAATTTTAGAAATTATAAAATTATTTCATAAATTAATTTTACTAATTCTAATCATATTAGAATTAATAAACAATTCAATTTATTCCCTAATCCAATTAGGAATAAATTCACAAAATAATTTTATTACAAATTAAAACTATTTTGATTTTTTTTAATAAAATTAGAAAAATATTCTGAATTAAATTTTAGTTACTGACAATTAATTTTAATGGTCCTCAAAATTTAATTAATTCGAAATTAATTAAAATACCCAATTTAAACTAATTTCAGGACTTAATTGAAAACAAACAAAACAATTTCGGACCCATTTGAATATCAGGAAAACATACAGGGATCAAAAATAAATTTTGCTTCATCTCCTCTAATTCATATCGTGGTTTTCCGACGGAATCCTCGCCGCCATATCTGATGCATTCCAACAGTCGAAGTTGCCCGCTCAGCCAAGGAACGGTCCGGCAGTGGTCGCACCACCGCAGACTCATCCTTCTCGGCCTTGAGCGGCGCCGTCTTGCCGGAATCGCGGCTTTTAGAATAATTTTTTTTTTTTATTCTTAGATTGGAGAAACGAAACTGCCGCCGGTCATTTCTTGGCAGTACCATCACCAGAGCACTCGCAGAGGTGATGAGGCACGTCCGGACGAGCTGGGCGCACCGCCCGTCACCTGCGGCTCATCGATGTGCCATGGTCAGCCATGAAAGCCGGCGGGCTAAACAATGTTCTTCGATAAAAATTTCAAACCATTTTTTTTTTATTTTATTAAACCAAATTTAATTGAAGAACAGATCTGGAAAATTCGAAACATCATATTTGATTTTTTTTTTTTAAACACCTAATCTCAGCACATGAATTAATTCGAAATTAATCTCAATAGTCAATATATTATTTTATATCTTAAACGTTTAAACGATAACTTTGATACTATTGTTGGTTTCAATATTAAATATATATAATAGAATAATATAATTAAAATAATTAATTATACAAATAGGGATCCGTTTAAACGAATAAGACAATAAAATTTATATAGAAAAATATCTTTTTGCAGATTCATCGAAATTTCGATCTACACGGCTAGATTGTCACAAACCACAAGCTATCTAAATATACGGCCTCTAATAATATCTGTACCAATAGACAATCAAAAAACTCTAAAATTATTTTAAAGAGTTGAGAAATTAGAGAGTATGATGATGCTAGCTATTGTAGACTCTCAGTTTTATTTTGTGGCTTTGAGCATAACTCATTCTCACATTCTCATACAGTATATATTGTTTCTTAAACTTTATATAGAAAAATCTTAAATCACAGATAAATTAATTATAATTATTTTTTTAAACTTTTTAAATAAATAAATTATAACTAAATATATATGTATCTATTTATTTATTTAAATAATTTAAATAAATAAATCATAATACATATATTAATAGAATTTTTAATTTAATCAATTATATTTATTTATTTAACTATTTAAATAAATAAATCATAATTAAAATATTATATTTATTTAATCTAAAATTTATCTTAAAAAATTTTAAAAATAAATTAATTAAGTTGATACTTAATAATCTAGGTAAAATTGTAATCAAATATAAATTATAATTTTATCTTTAACTCTAAAAAATTTATTTGTAATCAAATCATACTTAATTCGATTTCTCATTTTCACTTTCTTATATCTATTTTTATGTGTGTAACCTTTTAGATTTCAAATATGTTGATAACAAATATTAACTAATTAATATTTGAAAGTCACGTACATTGTCTAGAAACATATTAAAACTACTCAAATATCTGAAAAGTCAAAGTGGTTTAACTTAACCTTTCAATGCATGATTTGTCAATATAATTAATATTCCTTCATCATTAATATTTTGATTTAGTATTAGCCATGGAATGTGTTTGCTTTACTAAATCATGTTAGTTCTCTTAATCTTAGCCATTGATTAGTTGAATGAAATTTTAAATCTCATTTGCTAATTTCATTCCACCTTATGCAATGATTTTTTAATCAATACTAGTAGAGAACAATCATAACATTTTCCCTAATTTACTTAGGGTGATGAATCCTCTCTTAATTATACAAGTATTTCCATACAGTTCTTATCATGTCTAATTAATCGTTGTTTATTATTCATATAATAAATAATGTGAATAAGGAATCAAAACATAGTCGTTGCTGTATAAGATAGTTTAGTAATCTCAAGTCAAATGATAACTTACACAACCATCATTTGAGTATTCCATAGACACAGATAACTTTTCATATGAAATTCTCATGCAGGTCAATTCAGTGAACTTATTTAAATAACAAGTACCTATATATTAGTTCTAGATATCAAATATATCTCAGCTTATGAGAACAATCGCTTTCTTAAGGAAAAAATATAATATGTACCAGTCTCAACAGCTCTAATCATCGTCTAATAATACAGAGATCATCGACTAGAAATATTTAGAGATATTGTTTTAATGCAAATATAAAACTCATAATTATAACCACATTATAATTTATTTTGCAAAGCAGTATTGTCTCATGGACTTTATCTTTTACTAAGATTCAATCAATAGAATGTAAAATATAAATAAATATTTTTTATTAATAATCAAATATTTATTGCATGAAATATTATATTCAAAATATAACCAATTAAATTGACCACAGGACATATAACTAACATACAAATACAACTGATAAACTGATCACGCTAGATCTAGTAAGAAAGATACAAAGAAAATCCTCATTCCATCAAAAGAAAAATCAGAAAAAATTATTCTTTTTTTAAAACTAAAAGAATAAAAAAGGCTGCAGTATTATAAAAACTTTGGTATAAATAATTTTCCTGTATACTTGTGAAAAAAAAATTCCTTCTTGCAAATTTAAGCTACTTGACCCCAACTAAGCGGTAAACAAATCTTTTACTAGTCAATTCTGATTCATTACCAAAAATAATCGAATTATCTTATTTCCAAACCAACAAATCTTGTTGTAAGGTTTTATTTCATCTAAATCTCAATCTTTTTTATTTTTTTATGTCTTATTATTCAAATCATTTGATACTCTTAATTAGTATGATTTAAATAATTATATTCATAAAAATTTCCACTGCATGTTTTTCATAAAAAAAAAGTGTTGAACTCAAAATTTTAGTAAAATTAGGCTAAACCTATTTGTGTATTTGTTATTAAATATATTACCATATTAAATATGAAACCATGGCACTGGAGAACCTTTCGTTGCGTATGTAACTTCACACTTCAGCACCAAAATATAAAAAATCCTAACCAATGAAATTATTTTATATCCATATTTTTCATGTGTCCTTCCAACAGTATAGACACATATCATGTTCTCCAGGAAAACTTAAAAGTCAACAAATAAGCAGAATAAGTCCATTCTTAAAAAAATAAAATAATAACAGACCACAGCCTAATATTTAGAGACAAAGAACCTGCCCAAAGAAGAATCCCACTGAAGAAGAAAAGAAATTAGTTAACTGACATGGCGGAAGTGATGTAGTACACAATACAAGGAGCTAAAATAGAAGAAACGAATGCTTTTGTCTATAATGCACCAAGTTACAAAACTTGGAAATAGAAGCACATAGGAGCTATTCGAGCTGTCCCTACATCTAGAAATTCATGCCATTATCTTGGCTGACCTCACATACAGGCTATCAACAACCTTCCCAGTGTTGGAAATAGTCTCCAACGTTGCTGGGTAGATTGCATCTGTCTTGGGATCATCAAAAATGATGAGGCATCCAGCACCCTGATCCAAAGTTCCTGAAAACTTCTTATCCAGAATCATCTGAGACAGTTTCTTCTCCACATGATCTATAGGCAATTCGATTAGATCAGCTACATGAGCAATCTCAACCCTGGAGAAAGGCTCAATCAACCGGCAGAGGTTTTGTTCCAACAAAGTGTCGTACAGGGAAGAGAGGTGACGATGAACGATTGGATCATCCTCAAGTTGCGCATTGTAATGCTGGAGAGCAATTTCAAATAGCTTCAGGGAGCGTTTTGCATGAGCATCTGCAACAGCTCTCATTGCATCCAGCTCAAGCCCTGCATATTTTACCCCTGCCTTGGCTGAGATTATTCCTGCAACATCATCAGCTTGGTTCACCATTATTTTGCATAACAACATATATTTAAGGCTATATACAGCTTGTTTATCATCAAGAGCACTGAAAGCTTCAAATGCTTCAAAGAAGTAGCTGTATGCAGTTTTATAATCCTTCTCTTCCGCATGAAGGATCCCACTCTGCAAATCAATAGTACCCTGCTGAGCTGGCGGAACATAAATCGCATTGGCTGCTGTTCTTGCTGCAGTCAGTGCAGCCTTGGCTTTGGGGAGATTTCTTAGAGAAAAATGAAGCTTGCTTTCCAGTATGTTTATGTCCACAAGAAGAAGCTTATCATCCAGTCGTCTCACCTCCTTGATTAGGCCAGAAAGGAGATTCAATGCCTCCGAGTACTCCTTGGTTTCCATCAAAAGAGACGCAAGCCTTGCTTCAACTCTCTGCCGTAGAAATGTTCGCTTCTCAGTACGGGTCCATTGCACCATTTCTTTGCAAAGAGAAATCTGGAGATCAGACGTGTTTGGTATTTTAGAGACTGCATCAATTATCCCCCGAACAATTTTAGCTGTTTTTGCTTTCGGAATCAAGGCAAAAAAGGGCCTTAATTGGGTTAGAAGGCTTCGAAGCTCCTCTGCCCGCTGCTCTTCTTTGAGGAGATCCGAGAGATTGGTGATAGCCTGTTCCTTGATCCTTATAGATTCAGGAGAAGAGGATGGATTCTCTAGTATGCGGTAATAGATAGAAATTGATTCAGTTGGAGTTTTTGCTTCTAAAGCCTGAGCAAGTGAATCAGTAGTTGCAGGGAGATAGGATGTTGACATTGTTGATGCTTTGAAATGTCTATCCTGCAGAATCAAGAATTAATTTGTCATGTCTTATCTTGCATCAAGCACTAATTAATGATAAATATAGGAGAGACAAAAGCATATTAATGTCTAAAGAAAGTAAAACATGTCAGAGATGCCCGATGCAATTTCAACTCGTTTTGACATTGTAATTTGATTACTTGATGTCATTATACCTGCCTGCCATAGTTCCATTACTAGATTCATCACGGAACAAAACTAACATTATCAAGAAACCATCTTCTTTTTTTTTTTTTTTTGTTGGTGTGTTTGTGCACAGAGTTGGCAATGGGTTGCCTAAAATGCACTACTGAACCCGAATCTGTTTATAAATAAAGTGCCCAAACCCATTTAAAATTTTCATATGCATTACCTGAACCCGTCTCAAACCCAATTACCATTACCTGTATACTAGCCAAACCCAAAGCCCATAAAAGATCCGTTTAACTAAATGAAAAAACCAAACCCACAAGAACAAACAATTCAACAGGTAGCTCATTAGTCTTTCGATAAGCTTTTAACAGGTTAAAAACAAACTGGATACGCATTGCAGGCCAAACAGATATTTTGCAATTTATATTAAAATAAATAAAATAAGAAGCTCCAGATAATTGAAGGCAACGACTGCAACAACAACATATTTGATAGAACAATCAAAATTTATCACCATTGAAAAGTAACCAAACAACAGAAAAGGCAAATAAGATATGTAGAAACCAGAAACAAAAGGTTACAAGCAATCAGATTCAAATCCTACTGTAAAACACATTGTATAATTGAAAAAACAAAAATGTTAAAACAATTTGGTATGATGAGTTAACACAAATAACAATAAGACCTTTTTCTATCAAAATTGAGATTGAAACAAACATCGATTCTTTGATATTGCATCTCTTTGTATATAATCTGGACAGAGTGGTGATCTATTGTTGGTTATAGTTAAAGAAAAAAAAAAATGTAACATACAGTTTAGTTTCCATTGAAAACTAATTCAAAAGGAAAAAGAAAACATTGAGATAACACAGATAGCGGCTAGAGATTAAGAGAGAAGTTTGCTCATTGAGGAGATGTCTCAAAGAGAATAGAAATGGCCCAGTAACTTGTTGAGAGATTTTTCAAGAAGATGAGGTGGTGGGTAGTGTTTCAAAGAAAGAGATAAAGATGAAGACAACTAGGGTCAGGTGTCCTCTGAAAGAGATAAAAGTACCTGAACCCTTCCAAAACCTGCTTAAAATTCCACTTGCATTACCCAAATTTGTCCCTAACCCGATTACCTTACAGTGTACTACTTGAACCCCCTATAAATACCCGTGTAACACAAAATGGACAACAAAAAAGATACCTGAACCTGTATCAATACCCCTTTACCTGAAGTGTAACAAAAAAACTATAAAAAATTCAAACTAAATCCATATAAAACATAAGCAAACCAATATTTCAACAAAAAAAAAGTACACAATCAAAATCCACAAAAACACAACAAAACTGAAATAGAATACAAGAAATTAGTGGAGAATTGACCCTTCACATAAAAATAATCTTTAGACTCAATTTCCCAATATTCAAGATTGCAATAACCATCACTTGAATAAAAAAAACTTCAAAAATAAACAAATCAAGAGGCACAAAAAAATAATCAAAGCAATTAATTTCTCAATGTAAAAACCTAGTCTCTCTCTTATTGTAATGAAAGCAAGTACTAATTATATCGTTCAAGCATACATTCAGCATTAAAATAAAGAAACACTTTTCAATTTGGTGAGAATGACAAAGAAGCTAGTCATAAATTCATAATAATGCTTTCCTGTTACACAACCAGCATAATTCCCAGTTGCTAGGGACAAACAAACCTATAAAAATTAAAGATCCTAATATCTAATGAAATGCCAATGTGCCAATCAGAAAAATGAGTAAAACATCATCAGGTATGAGTGGTCCACGCCATAGCCATTAGAATACCTCTGCAATGACCACCATCATTCATAATTAATGAAGGCCATAATCAATCTCAATGAATTTTTGTCCATTCATAAATCATCATATTAGTAAATAGAGGATGAAAAATGCAAGCCTACCACAAACCCAATTGACATTTTCCTTTTTCTTGTAAAGTAATGAAAACCATTCCAAGTTATAAAAAGACAAAAATCCAGCAGTTATCAATAATGAACAAAGAACTTAAAGGCTTATTTCTGACAGTCATATCACACAAACAGAAGAAAGAGAACCTAATGAAAAAGCACAAAACCAACAAGAGATAACAATTCCTTTTCTGGCCTGTGTAATCCAAAGAAAAGACTAATTTTTCCAGTCATCTAATTTACTTCTTCTTATTTTCTCTAACTCTTATTATCCAATTATGCACCATCTTTTCGACTAATTAAGTTTTTTTTATCTTTTCAAATACATGGTGTTTTCTTATCAAATCAAGAGGTGCACAGAAATAATCAAAGCCATTATTTTGATTTACTTATTGATTTGCATATAATTGATTTTAACAACTTAAAATTTCCTCTTATTTTTTTCAAATTCAATCCAGAAATTTTATCTTTTATGCCAATCCAGCCGTTAAAATGACATCAATTAAATAATCATTTGCTAAAATGTCATCAATTAAATAGCTATTAATAATTATAACAAAACTGCATCGAACAATGTAGAAAAGTTAGCAATTAAACAAACAGAAGCAAAAAACATAAAAGCATTAGATAAAAAAAGTCAGGCATGAAAGAACTTGCATAGACGCCAGTAGATATTCTTTTGATTTCACAGGAACTATTATTCATTATGCACAGCAAAAAGTGACCAATTATAATCACGCCAGTAGGCTAATTTACAGCCAAATATTCTGTTGATTTCATAGCAGAGCCCTAATACACTCCTCAAATTGTCTACGGCCACTTCACTTTATCAGATCAACAGCCATTTATACCTACAAAATCAAACCACAAATTCATTTACGGAAAAGAAAAAATAAATTACCTTGCGACTGCTACTTGCGAGCCTTGCGAATCACAGATTCAATCTTTACACGAAAGATGCCCCTTCTTGTAGAAGACGGCCGTCAGATTCAATCTTGGATGAAAGGCAAGGGCAAAGCGGCTATGAGAGATGGAGGCAACGAGATGAGAATTTGGAATTGGAAGAATGTGATTAGTGCCTTTCTATTAAAATTCTACAATTCTACAAGAAAACGACGTAGTTTAATTTTAGCTTATTTTGATGCTAAAAGTAGTTATTAACTTGGGTGAGCATTTGGTTCCGCCAATTTGTTAATTTGATCGATTCCATTAATCCGATTAATTCAGCTAATAAATATTCCGTTCAAAATTCAATTAAAAAAAATTTAAAATTTTAGTGATCAGTCAAAGAGTTAATTAGAAATTAATTTAACCGAATTAATCAAATTAACAGAGTCTTAAAAATAAGTCGTTTTGATTAAGCAAATAATAAAATTAAAAATAAAAAATATTCCATTGTTATGAAATAATTGATGTTCTTAATTATTATGAACTCTATCTTCCTAATTTGTATAAAACTCTATCAGAGTTTCACTTATGTAATAACTATATATATATATATATATATAGTTATATGTAGTTTCTCATCAATAAGAAATGCACACTCTTATATTCTTCGTATTCTCTCTATTCTCCCTTTAGTTCTCTCTCTGTTTTTCTATTATTTTGTAATACTTATTAGTACGATTGTTCTACCATAATTTGTTCTATCGATTTGAGAATAGATAATTTATGGTTTGTAAGAACTAAAGTTAAAATTCGTGTGGTTTGAATTAATTTATCTTTGAAAGGTAATTCAAGACACCTATAATAGTCCATTTTTCAGTGTCGGTAAGATAGTGATTTACCGGTCTATGAACATTAGTCAGGAACTTTGTATTATTTCGGTCCGAAAAAATTACTATACATGTATAATATTTTATTTAATATTTTTGCAGTATGTTTACATGATTTAGGTAGTTAAAAAGTGTCTCATGAATATTTTTGGAGAATTTAAATATTTAATGAATCGAGTTTTCTAGGAGTTAATTTAATGAATTGGTGGAGTTAAATAATAATTAAAAGATAATTATTTGATAAATATTTAGATCTTTGGATTATAATAGCTTGACTTGATCCAAGCCATATACTTATCAAAATGTGGTGAATTAGCAACATTAGTTTTGTTAACTTGGTCAACAAAACTTATCAACACAACTTCATCTCTTCTTCTTCTTGTCCCATTCACGTCATTTTCTCTCTCCTTCTCCTCCATTTTCTCTCAACTTTTCTACTTACAAACTACACCAAAATAAATCAATTAAACCAAATCTAAGCCATTAAACTTGAAGAATTAAGTTAATAAGGTGGTATTTGGTGATTAGAAGCAAAGAACTTGGAGTTTGCAACTAAATCAAGTAAGTTGTGGAATTGATTTTGTGAGTTAGTAATTAGGATTCATAGCTCAAACATGTAGTTGATGCATTAAACCATGCTCTATCTCTTTCTTTGTTATTTTCTTGATTTTAATGCATGATTTTCGCTACTTTGAAGAGGTGGGTGAACCATCCTCTAAAGGGAAAGAGAAAGCTAAGGAATAAAACTTTCTAAGCTTAATTAAGCTTGCTTTGAAGGTTATTGCAATAATATCTTTCTTCCCCTTTCATTTCTTTAAGTTTTCAATTTTTAGATTTTGAATGAATTTTGAAGATTTTGTGAATTGTATTGGGGTATTTGATTATTTAAATGAATTTTTGAATGATTTCTAACATGGTAACATGTTTGATTTAATGGGAAAATGTTCTCTTCTTCCTCCTTTTGAAGAGGCCAAACCATATGGGGGTGAAGGCCTATCGATTTATTTCTTTTTTTTGTTTGCTATTGATTCTAATGTGTTAGTTGATAAGTAATAGAATGGTGGTTTAAACTCTCTTCCTTGTATTTTAATGTTTAAGAAATTTTTAAGACTTAAAGGGAGCTTTAATTGAGTAAAATAAATTTTATGATTAATTGTTGTTAAGTAATCGTTTTATTAAGTAATTTTGGTTTGGAATAAAAGATATTTGATAGAGAGAATCATCCTCCCTTTTTGTTCAAGAAAGGGCCGAACCACCTAATGATGATAAGGCTTGACTTATGCTTTCTTTCTTTACTTTAAGTTGATTTTATATATATCATGATATATTGAGTATGTATATTTGATAAATATAAGTTTTGATAAATATAAGTATGAAAATTTGTAATATTTTGAAGTTGTAAGTTAAGTTCTTCTGAAGTAAAAATGTTTAGGCTTTGAAATGTTTTGCCAAATATTAATTTTAAGTATTTTAAGCTAAGTATATATATTATATTATGAAAGTATTATTGTTGTTTGGAACATAAGTGGGTTTTGTTGGATTTTTACAAGTTGTAAGTTAAAAAATTTTGAAATAATAAGTATTAAGTTATGGAATGCTTTGCTAAGGAATCTTGCATAAGAAATAAGATTATTTGTTAAGAAATTGATTTATTTTGGGCTCAAGTATGCATGGTTGAAATATGGTAATATGGGGTTTATTCCGGTTAATGAGCATGCTCGATTTTAATGCCTTTCTGTTATATTATAAGCTATGATCATATGTTAGGCTCTGGATGTCTTTTTGAATAAACGGACGCGCTTATTTTCTGGTGGCGCTTATTTTCTGGTGGCGCTTTCATAGGCCAATTATTTCAGTTATCCGGTGGCACTTTCATAGGCAAAATCTGTATCTACATAACTGAATCTGATAATATTTCTCTTAACATACGTATGAGCCCTCAACTAAGAATAAGTTTTGTTCTGTTATAAAGGAAAATGGAAACATATTTATATTCGTAGAATTTTTCTTATATTTGTCGAACTATGAATTTATTCTTAAGAATGAACTTATTTATGATTTTCGGAATATTTTGATTGATTTGTACACCTTCAGTATTTTTATATTTAATTTAAATATTTTAAATTATATTTTAAGTTTGTTGCTTAGGCAACCTCATTTATGGTATTATTAAGTTATTTAGCACCATACTCAGCGCGTTAATTTTTGTCATGCGCAGAATTGGAGCAGTAGGTGCTATTCGAAGACCAGAGGTGTAGCATCAATGAAGGAAACGTATTTTAGGTAGGAGATGTATAGGATGTGTTTATGACATGTATAAAAATATTATAAGAGATTGAAGTCGTATATATATTAAGCTTGTAAATTAATAAAATATATGATTAATTAAGAAATGATATTTTTATGTGAGTTTAAGGTGTATGATTATTGGTAATTAATTCTGTGAATGGATGATATTATAGTATGATAGAACCTAAAATGTTGAGATGTGAATATTTAAAAGTGCTGCGTAACTTATTATGTTAACTTGGAGGATTATATTTGAAAGTGTTATCTTTTTCATTTGTTTGGCAAGTTTAAGGAAAATTCTTGCAAATTTTTCGCATAAATTTTCTTAAGCTTTTATTTTAAAATATTATTTGCCTCTTTATGAAAATTTAGTCACTTTTAATACATAATTTAAAATTATTTAGTAAGATAAGACGGTACTTTGACACTAAATGTGACGCTCGTCGTCGAGTCCTCCAGAATTCGACAATGGATATTACAACACCTGTTTAAGAATTTTATTATTATCAATCATAAATAAATACTTAATTATGATACATTATTAAGTTAGTCAATTATTAATTTCTAAAAAAAAGAGAAAAAGGAGAACAAAAGATTGAAAAACAAAATCGTTTTTCCAAACTTAGGCTCCATTTGTTTCCGTAAAATAATTTGTTGAAAAATATTTTCCACAATTTTTCATTGTTTGGTGGTATTTAGAAAAATAGGTCAAAGGAAAATATTTTGCTAATCAAAGAAAAATTAAGTCATTTTTAAAGAAAATGACTTTCCATCTTCAAGAGCATAAAACGTTTTTTGAACTTTGATAAACTTATTATAATTTTATAAATTCATATTTTGTTAATTTATTAATCATCAGTAGTCCCCACTTGATCACCACCACTAGCTATTGCCGGCCACAACCACCGGTCATCGGCAACTTTTATAATTTACCTTTTTTTGCATTATTCTCATATTTCACAATAAAATTTTAAAAATATAAAACCTATATTATTAATATTTTTTATTTTTATGGTCTTATGAGTTAAAAATTGTAATATTTTTAATTAATTTTTAAATTGTAACCAAATAACAGAAAATAAGTTAATTGAATAATATTTTCTAAATGTAAGTTATTTTTAGAAAATAAATGGAGCCTTAGTGTTTTATCAAATCTTATTTATAAAGTTTGTGTTAATTATCAAAATAAAAAAATGAAAATCGTGTTACAGGTTCCAATATATTATCATTCAAAATCAAAAGCTTTATTATTATGTTATCTCCTCATAATATTCAACATATTTTATTGTTTATTATATTTATTGATTTTCTCTTATTAAGTATATTTGAGATTTAGATTTGATCTTTGTTGCAGTAAAGTGAGAAGTTAATTATATGATGTTCTATATCGGTGAATTATTTTATAATCTTATTACTCAATATAATTATTTTAGTGGATAATTAAATTATTTATTATGATCTTATTGTCTAATATAATTATTTTCATGACATTAAATTTTATAGATCTTGAATTTATAACCTTGAATAATATGGGTGCAAATTATTATGGTTATTAGTTGCTATATGTCTGTGAAGAAATAATAGAGGATATAAATTAAGAATTTAATTGAAATATTTTCAAAGGTGATAATTTTCTTTTATTGAATGTTTGAAAATTAAATATCTATATGTTCTTTGGAATGATTTCAAAGAAAGGTATAGTTATCAAAGACTCTGTAACACCCACCGTCCAATCCTGGAGATTTAGACGACGAATGTTATATTCGGTGCTGGAATACCGTCTTATCTTACTACATTTTTATACCAAGCATTAAAAGTGGCTAAATTTTCATAGGGAGGCAAGTAATATTTTTTTTAAAACAAAAACCTAAGGAAATTCTTATGAAAATTTCGCAAGAATTTCACCTAAAAATCAACTTACCACACAAAAAAACAGATATACTTCCAATAGTTATTCCTCCAAATTCCAAAACTCCAAGTCAATACAATAATTACGTAGCACTTCTAAATATCCACATAAGCAATCTGAGGCACTATCACATTATGATGTCATTCATTCTCAAAATCAATTACTAACAATCATACTCTTCGAATTCATATAAAAATAATATTTTTTAATTAATTAGAAACTTCATTAATTTACAATTGAATGTATACAACTCAATCTCTTACAATATTTTAATACATGTCATAATATATCATATTCATGTCCTATCCAAAATACAGTTCCTCTTCTGATGTTTCACATTTGGTCTCCAAATACGTCCACCACTCAAATCTGTGCATGATAGAAATCAACGCGTTGAGTATATCATTCAGTGGTTCTAAATCATTTATTTACAAATAATGAAGGTCACCTAAGCAATAAATTTAAATTTGAATTTATTATATTTAAATCAGATATAAAAATACCAAAGATGTACAAAACAAAATAAATATTCCGAAAATCATAAATAAATTCCTTCTTAAGAATAATTTCGTAGTTTGACAAATATAAGAAAACTTTGTCACAACCCAAAACCGTGGGCCGGACTGACATTAGGACCTAGGTAAGCTTAAAGCTCCCGAGGCCCGTAGTAAGCCTAAACTATCCAAATTTCATTCCAATTATCATTTGACTGACGAAATAGTAAGCCCATATAATGACATTATTCATATTATAATCAGAGTCAACAATTCTAACTCAGTCTTAATACTAAAGACTGTTCACATCTTGGGCCTATATCCATTTAATAAAAGTATTTTCTCACGCAATATTCGTTTGTCATAATATATTCAAACTATTTCTATCATATAATCTTCAAATGTCAATCATTCCCATAAAATTCTTCAATTACTTAACATTATTATTAAAATAATACAATCTTATCATAACTGCGGATTTTCTACTACTATACAATTATAAGAATTCTAAATAATCATATCTTATACATTTAAACAATCCTTACATAACCTTGAAAGGAAAGAAAGCTAAAGCTCCAAATCCTACCAAATGATTCACATTCCCCTGAAACAACATAAAGGATAAGGGGGGAAAGGGAGGGTGAGTATAAAACTCAGTGAATAATAACATATAATACTAAACCCACACATTCACACAAATGATATATAAGGCATTATGAATGAACACCCTCCATTCATACAATGTCAATCATATCACCCACAAACAACTGCAACCATATGCACATCAAGTGGTATTAGTCAGTGAAATCACCTTAACAGGACCATGCTCTCTCCCAAGCATGCTTTAATATCCATCAAATCACATCGTGTAATTCCATGGTCCTGCGACTTGTGCACCCAGGAAGCCCACCCCCATTCGGGCAAAACCATAAACAGATAAAACATTTTTCGCAAAATAATTTCTTTGTAAAAATATTTTTCCATGACACGTGTCATCATCTAGAGTGCACAAGGGGGGGCGCCACTCCCACCGCTTATGGCCCACCGACGGCATTCTCACCATGCCCGTGCTCTCAACCCAGGTGATTTACATCGTCCCAACTCCCACAACAACCACATATCATCATGTACAATCAATTATTCACAGCATTCATCATTGCACAACCATTCATCCACATACTAGGTATGCAAGAATTTAGCAATAATAAGCACAATGCATAAAGTAAATTATGCTGTAATGAATTTGATAAAGCATTATATATTATTACTCACCTAAAAGCAATAAGTTGATTTCCACAGATCAACTCGACTTCCACAACAGTTTATTGAGCTTCCTCAACCTAATATCAAATCACATTTCATATTCAGTCCCTTATTATTATTATTTTATTCATAGTATCTATTTATACTCTACTTTCATCAAATGTTATTATTTATACTTTTAAAGTAAATCAATTATTATGAATTTATTTACTACTTTAATAATTAAAGAAACAATCCATTTAACTTAAATCCAATTATCAAAATTATTACCCAACTTATTAAAATCATTACTCAGTTTATCAATTACAATCATTTAATTAAAATGATTTTTCCTTAGAAATCATATCTTATTTTTCAAATCAATTTAATAATTAGTTTTATAATTCCACTTAAATAAGTTTTTATATTATTTTCTAAATTCATTTATATACATTTTCACATACTTAATTATTTTACCAAATAAATACAATATGATTTCGAAATAACAATTCTTTAACTACTTTACTTTGCTTATTCTCAAAATACCACTTAAACTTTTATTTCTGAATATGTTGCTAAAATCAAATAAATATAATGTAATTAATTTGTGTTTAATTAGTTAATTGGTTTCTTTATCAACTTATTTCTTTATTTAATAT
>CANUEP010163581.1:0-32214 GCA_947857235.1 Jatropha podagrica
CCCCCCCCCCCCCCCCCCCCCCCCCCCCCCCCCCCCCCCCCCCCCCCCCCCCCCCCCCCCCCCCCCCCCCCCCCCCCCCCCCCCCCCCCCCCATCTAAAAGAATGTAGTTCAATGACTCCTCTCAACAAGGAAGCTAGGAAAGGATATCTAGCTGCAGCCTTCACAAGACATCAGTCAACACAAAATTTCACAGGAAGCTTACTGTCCTCTATGAAGCCAAGCTCATTCAAAGAAAGAAAGCAAAATTTAGATGCAGAAACAAAGACCACGACAACACCACTTAAAATTCTGAAGCACAATGAGTACACTATGTCTGTGAATTCAGTTCTATGCAAAGAAGCTTGACCCCTGCCCTCCAACAATTTTTTTTTTTTTTTTGAAAGAAAGAAAAAATAAAAAGAAAAGGAGAGGAGGAAGCAGAGGAGCTTTTTATTGCTTTAAAGATGAGGTGAAGCATGAGAAACATTAAGGTTATGGTTAGTATGATGAAGTGGAATGTAATACAACATATTTAGATGAATTCAAATTGGAGTAATTCTACAGGTGTTCTATGCAATAGGAAAATGTTTTATGCAATAGGAGGGTTTGTAATAAGTTGAAAGGCAAATTCTATGGAATGCCTTAAAACCAACAATGTTATATAGGAACGAATTTTTGGGCCCTGAAAGTCCAACATATTCACAAGATGATTGTTGTAAGAATGTTAATTTTAAGATACATTTGTGGTCACACAAGATTGGACTAGATTAGAAATGACACATCTGACAAAAAGGGCAGCACACATTAGAATAAAATGAGAGGAATCTAAAGATAGTTTGGTCACTTTGTAGACCCCATGTGCAGCTTAGAAATGTGATACATTGATGATAGAGTGTAAAGGGAAAGAAGTAGACTTAAGACAACATAGAGGGAAGTAGTCTCAAAAGAACTACTAGTTCTTGACATTAGTGCAGATTTAGTTATGAGCAAAGCGAAATAAAAAATAAAGGAATCATATTGCTGACAACTAGTTTAGGATTAAAACCTAGTTGTTGTTGTATGTTGAAATAATGAACTAAACTTCAGTCGATTAAATTACATTACATCCGTTAACATAATGCCAAACTGGACATTAGTGAATCAGAAACAAATTTGTTTAAAATAAGGAAACGATAGTCTAGCATCAAAGGAAAAGCAAAAGACTCGAGGTATATAGAAGAAAGAAAGACAAGCCTTCCCAACAAGCAAGCACAATTGAAAGGAAACTCAGAAAAATCACACTGCATTAAGTCACACGATGCAACAGATCAATAAAGAAGTGTATGGCAAATGCGGTTGTACCATTTTCTTGAGGGAAGGTCGGTAGCAGAAACAGCTTCTATTGTGCAACTCTTTAATGGAATAGTCGCATGGGAACCATCTGAATCTGTCAAAATAAGCAATCGATCCTTGATTCTTGCATTCTTCTTAACAGGATTAACCTCAAAGAACTTCTTCTTCTTTTGCTCTTTTGGGGATTTTTCAGCCAGCCAATTTTTTGGAAGTTTATCCGATTCTAGAACCCACACAACACCCTGAGTCACAAAAGTAAACCAGCCAGCCATCCAGCAAATAAGGAGTTTGAAAAGATAATTACAGAAGCAAAAGAAATATTAAAAGTAAAACGTGCATACATGTATAGTATGAAAAAAAAAAAAGAGGGGGAAATTTAAGCTTCTTGAGGGAAGGAAGACGAAAGTGTACTATACTTAAGATGCAGAAGTTATTGAGACGATGGCGATCATTTTGAAGTTGCCCCATAAGAAATGCTTAGTTATAAACACCATCAAGCTAAATTATAGAAAATGAAAGATGAGAATAACCATGCAGATGATCAATGATACCGAATTAAACAGATGAAGTTGAACAATGCAGACCTTCTTATTATAAGCGTAATCGAGTGACTGATAGGGATCGAGATCTTTATGAGACGATGATTTGAGCTCTTCCTTTCGAATTTTTTGATTCAATCGTTTTATGAAGACATAAACTCCCAAAGCTTCAAAGGCAACAACTGCGAGTGCCCCAAAAGAAAATCCACAAAAAAATACCAGTAACCACCACATCACCTTCTTTCTTGCCTTCTTTTTTTCAGTCGATAAGATGTACTGTCCCGCTGATAAGATCAACTTGAGCTAATAAAGCCTCAGCAAGATCAGGTTTCAATTATCGATCAATCGTCAAAGCATCAGAGAAGTAGAAACTGAAGAATCATTTGTTCCTCACTGTTCTTTTACAAATTGAAAAGTGAAATTCCCCTTGACAGAATATGGAAATGAAAGCAGAATTTCAACAAAGCAGTTAAATACTTAAACGCAACGCGTGTTTTTGTTGGGGATTAGGAAGCGTAACTCCTCAACCGTTGCTCAATTTTATTCTATCAACCGCACCGATGGGTCGGCACGTGATTGCCGTCCCTTATTAATTTTAGGCTTAATCGTAAAAAAATTTTAAATTTAACTAATATTTTTAATTTTGTTATCAATATATATATATTTTTAGTTACAACTTATGTCTAAAATCTATCGATATTTACTGATGTGTCCATTAACGAGATTTAATTTTTTTCATATCACGTCAACGTGGACATACTATATAAGAAAACTAACTAAAAACTTAATCACAAAAAAAAGCCTGAACTTATAAATTCTTTTTAAATTTGACTAATACTTTTGATTTTATCGATCAATACCTTGTATTTATTTTTCTTTATTAATTGTGGCTTCCGTCTAGAATCTATTAATATTTGCTAACGTGTCCATCAATGGAGTTTAATTTTTTTTAGATCACATTCACGTGGACACGCTATATAAGAAAGCTAATATGAACATAAAAATACATTAAACGATATTACAGTAAGACACTATCTTCAGTATTTTCATATTTTACTTGTTATTTTGTTAGGATAAATAAATGTTAAATATTTTTATATGACTTGTGAATCCAATAAATGAGTTCTTATCTGTCAAAATATATATGCATATACAAATAAACTGATGTCTCAATTTACTTTAAAGTTAATAAAAAAATAAAATCAAAATAATGATGTTTAATCACCAAAAAAGGCCTAAACTTATGATTTTTTTTTGAAATTTTGTCAATATTTTTAATTTTTTCAATCAATGCCAGACTTTTTTTAATAATTAAACATTTAGTTAGTTTTCTTACGTGGCATGTCCACGTGGACGTGATATGGAAAAAATTGAATCTTATTAATAGACATATCAGCAATATTAACAGATTCTAGATTGAGGCTACAATTGACAAAGAAAAATAAATAGAGGATCTTGATTGACAAAATTAAAAATATTGACCAAATTTTAAAAAAATTCATAAATGTAAGTTTTTTTAAGGATTAAACCTTAATTTTATAAAAACCTTGTTTTATTTCTTTGAGTTTAGGAATAAAAGAGTAAATTATTCATTTATTATTTTTTTAGGCATGACAAATTTAAATATGGCTAAGCAGGATAAACCATCAGTATCCAAACTCAGTTATCAAAACTGCCAAATCCAGTTCAAAGTTTAATCACGTTAAATTTTGGTGATTATTCTCTTGATAATTAATTTTATTAATTAATATTGAACCACCATAACCATGACAGTAATCCTTTTGTTTCTTAATGGATTTGTTTTTTTTTTGGGTTGGTTTGAAGAGGGGGAAGATTAATCGTGTTTATACCTAAAATTTAGGCCTAATTAGAACGATAATTTGTTTTAAAACATATTTTAACTTAATTTTATAAAAATAAATTAGAGTTTTTCTTTCTAATTTAATAATAAAATATGTTTTATATTTAACTGTGATGTAGAAATGTGCAGCCTTTATTAAAATGAACAGTTAAATAAACATTTTAATAGCTGAAGCGTATTGTATATCTCAGTTAAATAAGGGTTTAATTTTGATAAAAACAAAGATTAAGAGACTTAATATCGATAAATAAAAATACAGAGGGAAAATGTCAAACAATCAATAAATTATATATTTTTCCTATTTTAAATTATTAACACTTTAAATATCATAGCTTTATGAATACTTTAGCAGCAAGCATCCAATAAAGGAAAAAGCAGGAAGCAACGTGAAGCTGCATTATTGATTGAATTTGTGACTGGGTACATATGCTCGCTCAGCAATGGACCATGCCCCTAGATTTTTATTATTTTTTTAATTTACCTTATAAAACGGTGATTTTAGTCATTATTTGCTCTTCTTAGCGTTATAGTCACTGGTAAAATAAGAGTAAAATCAACTGCATAACGAGTTAATTATATTAAGAGTGATTTTAGTCATTAAAGTTTTTCTTTTTTTCTTACCATCAATCACACAATTTTTTAAGTATAGGTATAGATTTTGTAAAGCAAATATTAAGAAACTCTGTTTTGTTTTTCCTTTTCTAGTCAAACTTAAATAAATAATGTCGGCAGACAAAACAAACAGGTTGCAAAGCCTTTTTTTTAACCCTCAATCAAATGATTTTTGCCGCATCTTCCCAGTGCTAACATAAACAAAATAAGGAATTTTCATTGACGTCAACAGGGTCAAAATATTTTAATTTTAGCAAAAATAGTTGTAATTTAACCAAATTACTTTTTTTTAATCAATTTTCTAAATAAATATTTCCCATCAAATTGAAAAAAAATATTTTCCTGGAGAATTGAAAGTCGAACAAACTCAGAGAACTTTACAAATTTAACAAAGTGCGTGCGAGTTTCCCGCCAAATAAAAAAAGAAGGGAACGTTACACTTGAGCTGAAACTGAAACAGTCCATTTACAGGTAAGATCTAGCAACTCCTTTCAGAAGAATAAGGTAGTCCATTTTCTAACGTTTCTTTTAGTCTTTGAAAAAAAAAAAAAAAAAAGTAAAAGAAAAAATCTATCGGAAAAACATCCCGGATCAGGCCATTGCATTGACAGTTTTACTCCCTCATCAATTACGTGGCTATACTAGCTACGGCTAAAAGGCGACTCGGTTAGTAGCTGCTTGGCCACTAAATAAAAAGCAAGCAGGGATATGAAAAGTTGAGAGTTCGCATCGATCACATGGCAGAGTGGTAAGTAAAAAAGTTAAAATCATGGTGGTTTACATCGAGCTGCTTCAACCAGGAATCTGCTGCGCTATAAAGATTGATTATTCTTTCATGGTCGGACGTCGACCTTGGATTTATCCAAAGATCCCCATGCATCTTGTAGGTAGCCATCCCAAAGGGAGCAAGGGAAATCCCACCACTGTTCTCAACTTCTGGTTTAGTTTCTGTTGCCTCCATGATATCTACGGTGTTATCCTGTTCATTCCCATATTCTGCAGAATCAAGTCAAGAATAACGTAGTAAGTAGTAATGTCAATAACAAACTGTATAAAATACGTAGATGATGCCCCTTGTCAGTGATATATCCATAATAATAAATGAAACAATTAAATGCACCCATCTTAAAGTTTTTTTGGCACTGTCTGTGCCGTTTGAGATGCTGTCGGTAAAAGTCACTTTGTTGAAAATTTTCATAGGTCATTAAAGTTCGTTTATAAGGTGAATCTAACATATAGTAGTCATAAAACTATAGAACAGCTAAACAGCACCCCAAACAGCTTTCTGAATAGCATCTAAAATGATGCTTTTCCAACAAAGTAGCTTTTACTATAATGCCAAAGAGGCTTTTTAGTATTCTTATCTATGTATGCTCATCTATGGCGTCTTCGATTTCCTTTTCTTAATCCATGTTCTAACAAACATAATTGGCCTAATTCCAGCTCCATACAATTTAATAGTTTACCTTTCCGTATAACAGAAGCAGGGCACCTTTTCACAATCCCAGACATTATCAGATGCTTCGGAGCAGAGAAAATTCTGTTTATAATACTAATTTTCTGTTTGGAACAAATGAATTTGTAAATTTTTGTGGAATTTATTCAAAATCCACGTTATCATGTTTGTAAGATTAAGAAAAAATTTATTTCAATTCTAGGAGTTGAATTTTATAGAATTGAATATAAATAAACCAAATTCTATCAACATAGGTGAAATTTCCAAAGAAAACCACCAAACTAACAAAACAAATTCATAGACAAAAATGTCATCTCGTCTCATTCTTCTCTCTTCCTCCCTCCTCTCATCCCCCTCGCCCCTTTCTCTTCTATTTCCCCTATCTCTCTCTCTCTCTTCTCTTACTTTGTTTCTCTTACAACACCTACAGTATTCCAGGAAATAGAAAAAATAGATACTAAATTCATTCAAAACATTAAAGTTTGAAATTCAATTATATTCCATGTTTTAATTTATATCATATGAGAGAATTCCTTTGTCAATGAACTTCCATATTTACAAATTTATTTATAAATGAATTCCTGTTTACATCTAAAACTGATGGTAAAAATAGCAGTAAGATGTGAGCAACATGGTGGTAATGAATATCAATGTAGCAATAGTAATACTCCTCCAGTAACAGAAAACAGAATTAAGAGTGGTTTTCGGGAGATTCCAACAGTGGCAGCTGTAGTGGCAACCAAGAAGTTGTGGTAGTTTCTACTAGAATAGTGCCATAGTAATAATGGAAAATAGGTGAACGTAGCATGGCATAATATATTGCAGAGAAAGGTAGAGCCATAGTAATATTTGCTTGAGATAGAAATTCCAATGCAACAGTAAAAAACAGTGGTGCGATGTCGAGCTGTGCTTTTCTTTGAGATGCTGGAGGTTAGGTGAGGTAGTACTATCATGGTGCAAGGCATTGGTAGTGGTCGTGCCAATGAGAGAATGCAAGGTAAATTGATTGATTTGTTCCTTGGATTGAGCGAATATCATTCTCCAAGATTTGAACTTATTAAAGGATATTGTCTCTAATATATGCATGGGTATATATCTCCAATTAGCTTGCTAATGTTTCTAATATGATTAAATTCTACTTTCTGTTCCTCAAAAAAATTCTAAGTATATCACATTTATTCATGTTAACCAAACACGTTCTATAATTATTATTAAGATGCAATTAGATTTAAATAATTATTATAGAGATTTTCAATATTTAAATTCATTATATTCAAACAACCCAAGAAAACTAAGAATCCTACAACAAAATGAAAGGCAACAGAAAATCAAATACCTTGGAAAGATGATGATAATGTATGATAAGTGAGGAAACATGTCGACAAGTCCTTCTCATTATTTCTTTGGGATGGAATGTGATAAATAGGGTACCTGATCAATAATGAAAAACATATACTTAAATAATTTATTTATTTTGACTGAAAATGTATATAACTAATTAGTAAGGAAATATGTAAAACTCACAAATCCAATAATAACATAAATAAAAATTAAAAGCAGTGATGGAACAGAAAAGTTATAACCAAAAATTTACCTGGACAAGAAAACTACTTTGTCGCAAATCTTTTCTTCACTTTCACATATACTTTAAGAAGGGTACTCATATGATCAGAGTTGCAAGAATAAGAATATATTGATGCAAGGTTGGCATGTTATTCCTCTTCACTATTAGTTGCCATCACACAGACTTCAAGGACAAGTCATACCGAGTGATCTTTATTTTAGCCACTCGGCACAACAAGGACAACTGAAATCCAAGGAGGCCCGCAAGATAAACATCATCCCAAAATCTTTCTATTGTTCTTTTTTTACTATAAACTTCCGCTGCCTCTATTATCTTAAAATCTCATTAAATCTTCTAGAATTACTAACAATGATAGGGCATCAATAATGTTATTGGATTACTATTTTGCAACATGTGCATGAAATAACAAGGAGCTTTGAGTTCAACTCCCCCCACCCCACGCCACCCTCCACCAGACAAAAAAAAAAAAAAAAAAGAATCCAATTCTGAAGTTGGTTAAAGAAACATAAGAAGTCGTATATATATTTCAAGATAATAATACAATCAACACCTGCAATGAGAAGTTAAATAACCATGCAAACATGCACATAGATATAACTAACAATAATTACCAAGCAACAGCCATCCAACTTGCCGGAGAGAGATCCACATTCTTGAACGTCATCAGTCCTGGGTGATTTCTGGCTAATTCAGTTATCTGACAATGAAAATCCACACAGCACCAATGAAATACATATCATATTCTATTTGTAAAATGACCTACCTCCAGAGAGGTGGGAGAGGGGACACAAGAATGATAGATAATGTAGAACTTAACAATTCCAAGCACCTAACAGGATATATTTTGGACATTACTAAGCATTTGAGAGTCCTAAAAGTCTTGATAAAGGTAACTCTTGTTACAAGTACAGGTCCGGGTTATGGTTATCTCAAAATACTGAATTACATATGTGTAAGTTCATCTTTTGCTAGTAAAACTCAGTATATGTAACAGTTAATTAGAGAAACAGACCAATATTGTATTTTAAATTTTTTTTAAAAAAAAAGAAAAGAAAAGCAATATATCAATAGAATCTGCAACTTCCGAAATTTAATTCCCCGTATAATATACCTTAAAACTTTTAGATGCTTGGATAGATTCATTTTAAAAGATTTAGAGCCTGAAGCTAGATGGATTAGGAGTATGTATGATTATCATGACTAATTAATATTATTTGTCAAATATCCAAGCTGATTATTTGAGCCTACAATAACCATGTTTTATTATTGGATGTGAATAAATTCCAGCAATACTCTTCTTGTGTTTTTCAATTACGTGTGAGACCTTTACCTTTTCCATGAGTGGAACCCTCCAGCAGGGAGAACATATCTCCATGTATTGCAGGTAAAGATAACCAAGTCTGTCTCTGGTCATTAAAGAACCGTCATGATCAAAGCTTGAATCTTCAGAAATGGTATCCCAAGTGCAGCTGGAATTATTGCTTAGAGATCTTGACAGTTTTTCACTTGTGCTTTCATCACTCCAAGAGTCACTTTCAAATTCTACAGCGTCCATATATCCTCCCTGATTCAGATTCCTACATGATGAAAAGCGTATTAATTCAATTTCACTCCCAAGAACCAGTCCACAAGCATTTAATGCATCTATATTTCGTGCATAAAAGATGAAAAAATTATCAAACCTGGAAGCTAATGCTGACTTATTGCTGTAGATCTGAATGGCCGATAGGTAAGGGACATAATATTGCATAATGTTGTTACCGCTATTCAAAAGTACTCGGGTTCCAGCGCCATATGCACTCCACTCATCATAGCAATCCCATAGATCTCCCAAAGTGAAATATTCAACTCTCTCTTTATTATGAAGTGGCTGCCATAAGCTATTTAGATCATGGATACAACTCTGCAGAATATTGACAAAGGCAAACTATTTTTAAAAATTAAAGAAAAAGGGATGCCATTCATAATACTTAAAATTTGAAAACAGGTTTACAAACATGCAGAAAGATCACTTCCTGGTAGCTGCAAAATGCAACAAAAAATCTGAAATAATAGGTCTAGGACTTGTGATGTAAAATCGTCAACCCACCCCCCCCACCCCCCTCCTCCTCTTTCCTCTTTCCATTTTTCTTTTATATGTAAACAAGAGTTAAAACCTGAAGAGACAACAAAGAGCTTCAAGCTCAATAGGTAGCCCATGGCAGTGCAGCAGAGACCATATAAGCAGAAAAAGGTACAGCAAAACTTGGAGCAGGGCATAACTCAACCCAAGAATAAAACCAATACCAGAAAAAGAAACCTAACCACTAATCACCAAGAACACAGAACCTCAACACTGATAGAAAGAAGGTGACAATGGTTCCACTAGATTCCAGTTCAGATGCAGCTACCATATGTAGAAGTCACGGGACAGAAGCCACACTTGGAAATGAGACAGAATCAGCAAAATCCAATCCTTTGGAGGAATATCAGTAGGAAAAAAAGCACCAAAATGACAGAAAGAAATTATCCGACCCTAATAAATCCCAGAATGAATAGGCAAATAAAACTCAAAGCATCAAGGGAAAAAAAATAAAGAAGGAAAGAAAATCAGACGTAAGTTAATAAAGCCAAGTCACAGAACCTCAAATAGGTTTCAATAGTTTTTTTAGGTATAATTAGCCTTGATTCATGTTGTATAACATGTTGCAGAGGGGTTCATACATTCACCTACAAGGTAGAGCTTTAAATTAATGGATTCTTTGATAATACTTCTCGGTTTGCATCCACCATTATGCAGTAAACTAATATCATGAGTTTATTTTTTCTCAGTTTTCAGATAGAAATTGTATTATGCAAGTTTTAGCGGTGTATTAATCATTTTTCTTGCTAAACAACGGCAGTTGTCATCAAATTAATGTGCTGTATTATATCTTAAGAATGCCTTTCTTTTGAAGGGCCAAGGGTCCATCTATCACATACATTTTTCACAATTCCCGACCATACTCTTGCTAACCCATATTGTTTCATATGCCGACTCAATTATCCTAGGGGATCAGCTCAGGACCAGCCCATTTTGGCATTGTAAGTTAGAAAAGGAAATAAGAAGTCCATTTACAAGCTTTACGTAACTTACGATTACCTGTTTGCAAAAAGGATGCAAAGGCGTTCCTAGCAAAAAGAACACCTTATATCAAAAGGGAGACAGTAGGATGATCACCAAGATCCAAAAGAACACCTTAAACTTCAAAAACAAGAATAATTTCTCACAAAGAAACTGTTGTATCAATTTGTATACATTAAAAGATACAAATATATATGAGCTAGAATATGAGCTAGAATTATCCTTATTGTTTATAGGAAACAGTAATTAAATTATAAATTATGCATCCGCAAAGATAAATACTCGTTTAAATATTGAGGTAGCAATTCAAATATTTTGTTCAAACTATAATTAAACCCAATAAATAAACTAAGTTTGTTTTTGACACCAAAGCCTAATCAAACTGAATATTTACAATCTAAAGGGTAAACGTGCAACACATGGCCATGAAACTATCAGAAGAATGACTAGCAATTAGCTAATAAGACGAAAGAGGACAGGGACATATTGTAACATCTCAAGAGGATATTCGCAGCATGATACCACCCAGCAGTAGAAGGCTTCAAGGATAAGGTTTTCGCAGTGGCCCACAACGGTAGACAAACAAAACCAAGTCAGGCCCACTCCACATTACAGACCCATAAAAAAGTAGGATGACTGACAATCATAACAAAAGTCACAGGTGGAGTGAATTATTATTGTTTTTCCATTGTTTCTCAGAATTATTATGCAAATTCTATTATAAAAATAAGGGGCAACGTAAAAAAAAAGAAAAGAATTTAGTGAAGTCGGGGATCCATAAGACTGGTATCTGACTTCTCAACCCTCTTTGTTTTTAGAAAAATTAAAAGAATGAAAAATAATAAGAGAAGTGTTTACATCAGAAATTTACAGTCCATTGTACCAGAAAAAAAAAAAAAAAAACAGTCCATGACATGAATTCATAATTCATAACTGAGAAGTAGATGAACAAATTTAGCTTTGGAAACAACGTGTAAGAAAATGATAATCAAAATTAAGAGAAGAAGCACAATAATGGTGTACCTGGGGAAGGAGTCTGGAAGGAACAACGGGAGTTACGCACTGAAAAAAGCGTTCCAGATTTGACTGCCGGCTTGTTGAAGGCAACAGCAAAGACGACATTCGTGTTATCGGAGAATTATTACTTCTTCTTCTTCTTCGTCTTCTTCAGGCTCAGTCTATTTCTATTTTTATTTTTATAGCATACAAATTTACACATACAATTGGTCAGAGATACCAAAACAAAAGACATCCTATTCTGGCAAGTTTTTTAAGCTTTCCTTGTTCATATTATGTTATGATTTAATTAATTAAATCACATAGACGCGTGCAAAGGTTTTAATTAATTACGTACATTCCACTTCCGCACTGAACAAATCACACACGCTTATATACAGCATCAACGTATGGAAAAAAGGAGGACTTTTCTTTTTTTAGCCCAAAGAAGCAGAGAAATTAAAGAGACATTATAGCAACGATGCACGCACCTTCCCCTCTCTCCGCCTCGAATAATCTGAATCCTTCTTCAGTAATTTAACTGGCGAGAGATGGAAGATTATAAACATAAAAGTAAAACGCTGGCATTCAAATAGGATAATTAAAAATTTAAAAGCAAAAGAGTACTCCTGAAACGCAAAAGAACAAAAATATTTTTTCCCTTTTCTACTTTTATTTGTTTTTGCGAGAAAGAAAAAGAAAATACTTTCAAGTAGATAGAAAATCCATAGATGCGCTTAGAGCTTAGTGGTGTCGTGGTCTGGGGCATTCGTTTCGCCGCGTGTTGAGGCCAAAATGTCAGCGTGTTTTTCTTTTCGTTAGCCTTACTTCTTCATTTGTCTTTTCTCTTTTACTACTTTTTTTTTTTTTTTCCTATTTTTTATTGAAGATAAGAAAACTTTAAAATTTTATTTTCTTTTATTTACCCATAACCCACGTGTCCAATACCAATTTGCTTTTCAAAATCACGTGTCCATTGTCCCAAATAAGAGAAAAAAAAAAAAGGAAAAATTTTGAAAGAACTTGTTTCTAATTTGAATATAAGGAGAAAATAAATTTATTCTTTTTATTCTCTTACAGAGAACAATTTTTGGAAGAAAAATATTCTCATTATGTTTAACTAATTTTAATGAAAACGAAATATTTTAATAAATAAAAAAATGGATTTTAAAGTTTTTTCGTAATTTTGTTGTGAATTTTTATTTTGTTTATTTTTAAATATTTTTTTCAAAAGAAAATTTTAATTTCACCACCAATTTTTAATTTTAAGAAAATTGTTTATAATTTTATTAATAAATGATACTATGTAAAAATAATTTAAAACTTGACTTTATATATTTCGCAAGCATAGTTATTTAACAAAATATATTTTAAGATAATAAATTAATAATATTAATCATTGGTCATTCAATTTAATTTCGCACTATTAACCCGTTTTTTCTGTTTTTTTTATGGAAATAAATTAATATTTCAATTTAATACTATATTACTTAATATTATAAATAAATAAATAAATATAAACTATGAGATATCAAGTAATAAACGATATGCCTTATTTTTATAAACGGATGAGAGTTTTGTAAACTTACCGAATCTCATAGTTACAGATTTGTCTTCTCTCTAATGTTCTGAACAATATTCATCGGTATAAATTTTTATTTGCCAAAAATGTCTCTTTTATTTGTTTTTTAATTATTTTATTTCCTTCAATATTTTTCTATTATATATAAAAATTATAAACACAAATAGAAAAATTATAAACTAAATTATAGAATTTTATTAAATATTAAGGTTTTATACAGTTAATATCTTAAGCACTAAGCCTAGATACTTAAAAAAAAATCTTTAAGAATTTAATGCACTATTCGAAAACATTTTCATTGATAGAAAATTATTCCTCTTTTTTTTTTTTTTTAATTCATTGTGAGCAGTTAAAAAGACTCGAATTTAGAATTTCTTACTATTCATACAAATGAAAAAAAAAATCATCAGAATGAGCAAAAATTATTCTTCTTATTTATATGTTTTTACTTACATGAAATAAAGTAGAATATATATTTTTTTTTGGATTCTTCTGGCTCTAAGAAAACCCAACACGGAGCCTTGAAGCCACATCCACAATCGTGAATCGCCTCATCATATTTAATAATCTGGCAGTAAATTCCATAGTTTCATGAGGTGACTGAGGATGGGTTAAATCATTAAAAATATCCCAAAATTTGCAGGTAGTTTATACTGTAACCTAAATCTAAGTTTCTTCTATTAGTCCCTAAACTTGCATTTTAGTTACAATATCATCTTAATTTCAAATTGTAACCAATTTAATAAATAAAATAATATTTTTATGGAACCAGATTTAACCTTTTCCTCCAAATTAGATTAAATAAATAAATATTTATGTTTATTTGTATAAATATTAAAATAAAAAATAATTTATTTATCTTAAAATTAAAATATTTTTATTCATTTATATAATATTAACAATAAATAATAATTTCCTAAAAATAAAATAACGCCGAAATGAATAAAACATATTTTTATAGAAGCTTTAAACTGAATATAAATAAAATTCTATGCTTAAAAAATATGTAACAAACAAAAATCTAAACCCATATTTTATGTTTATAACAAATTAAAAATTTTTTTTACTTGCCTTTTTGTGAATTTAAATTTCTAAACAATATAATTAGTTAGAGTATTGTTACATAGTGAATTCTTAATTAATCAGACTATAAAAGAGAGTATAGGTCTAAATGAAATAATATTCATTCATTAAATTGAATACAATTTGAAATTAGGGTACTATTATAATTAAAATTAAAATTTATAGTCCTAGAAGAAGAAAATTAGATTTAGGATATCATGAAATTTGGGTATTTTAATGATTTAGCCCTGGGATAATAATCCAAATCTTTAATTTGGAATTTGTGATTGATTGATTTATTTTATGTTTTTGGCGATTTAAGGGTTGAAACAATTTTAATCATTGGTATTATAAAAAATTAAGTAAAAGTCCATGCCTTGTGCAGATTGCAGCAAAGAAATAAATATAATTATCAAAATTAATATTTGTGATCTTGATTATTATTATTATTATCATCATTATAAATAAATAATAATTTTTATTACTTAGAACAAATATTATAACATATACAAAGAGAGAGAACACCTCATTTGAAAATTACAGAATTATATAATACCATTCCCTTATTTTCTCTTATTACATAATTTGTTGCTTCTTATTGAAAAGATGGCTTAGGAATGCCATTTGAGTTATTCTGCCTTGTTTAGACCTTTAAGCTCCAAACAACTTGAATAATAGATTAAATATTTACTTTACCCGAGAATCAAAATAATGAGCATTCTTTGATGTTCTACCCTTACTTTGCAATCAAGGCTGACTGTGTTTACCGCTGCACAAGTACAAAAATATTTATATTAGATTAATCCTTCAACCACGACAATTAGTTTGCCTTAATAGAAAATGTTTAAAATAAATAGACAATCAGTTTTACCTTAGATAGACAATTTGGGACGTACTTTATTAGATGAAAGATAATCGTTTTGACAAGAATAACAAACCAAAGATGATATGAACAAAGAATAATTATTACCTTTGCAGCTATACTTGCTGCATGCTCCATTAACAATTGAATAAAGACAATTAGCTTTCTTTGCAACAACAAATTTGATGGAAGGAAATCTTTGAAATAGCTTCATTCTATACTTCTCAATATCCCCCACCGGATTCATAAACCCAGAATACCTTCGTATGCAGATACATTCATTAATACGACATTGCTTAACCTGCAATGTGTCCACATTATAAGTTGTCGCAATCATATATATATTTTAACTTTTATAAAAGAAATGTTAAAAGCATGAACCAATGATAATAAAAGATTCAAGGCAAAAGATATGGACCTTTTATTGTCTTTATTTTAAAACCAAAAAAGAAAAGGGAAAGAAATTTCTTTTTTTTTTCCTTTTAAAAAAAATATCAAATGATTAAAAAGTTTTTTTAAAAAAAAAATACCAATTGCTGCTCTTACCATCAGGACATTGTTAAGAATCGACGTGATAAATTATGAATATAAAAATTCGCAAAAATAAGATAAACGTAGGATATGATACTTACATCATTGTTACTAGTTCATTGAAGTATAAATTTCATAAAGTATGGAAACAAAATAGCTAAGCATATTGATATTCAACTTGTAGCCATAAAAAAAAGCACTTTTAATTACTCATCCACTCATCTTTAATACCAACTACCAAGCTCGTTAGTAGGTGCAAGCAACCACTAATGAGTGATTATAATTTCAGAATATAAATTTATGATAGACAATTAGAAAGAACTTACAAAGTAAAACAATAACCAAAGCTAAGGCGTTCTTCTGATCTAGTTCTGAAGCACCCACAATAGGACCATCCAAAGCTTAGCAAACAAAAGGAGAGGAAAGAGTAGCAAGTTAGAAAAGTGCAATAATGTGATGATGTTAAAGGAAGAAATTCTAAAGCTTATCATAGAATCAGGCAGTTCAACTTTTACTTTAAAAAAACATGGAAAAAAAAAGAGAAATATTTTCAATAACAAAATGACGGAGCTGAATCATCTCATGATTTATTTACAGCACAAATGTAAAATTAGTATCAGAATGAAAATTTTCAATAATAAGCATAAAGATTGAAAATGAGATGCTGACCAAGTTTTAGAAACCATGGTACTCGAAAATTGGAAGTAACTCCACATAACAATCAACGCTTGTCTTTTATTCTGTCACTGAACAGAAGATTTCTGATTTTATGGAGGATAAATGTTACGAAGAAAATTAGTTTATCAAATTGAAGGAAAGTGATGAAAGAAAAAAAAAAAAAAAGTAGAATTGATTTGAAACCAACTTGATGCACTGGAATTCGTCGGAGATGAGCAAAGTTAGATGGAAGGGTTGGCGAAAGGAGTGTTTTCTTAGGTAATTTTTTTTGTGGCTGATGAAAACAATTTATAAATTTGTGATAAAGAGCAAAAGGAAAATGATTAAAAAGTATTAATAAATAGGAAAATTTGTTAAAAAAGAAAAATAGGAAAGTTGAAATACAAGAGTGCAAGTCAACTTATTCAAAAGTTTTCTTTTAGGATTATATATATATATATATATATATATATATATATATATATATTGATTTATTGTAATTTCTTTCTTTTTGCTGTGTTGACTGCGTGTAAAGCACGCAGAAGATTAAAAGGGCAATTCAATAATTTTTTGTAAACTAACGGAGTAAATTGATTATAATTTATAATGTTGAAATCTCGCAAATTGGATATATGAGCCAAATTTGGGAGGCAAAATGAGCTATTTCCTTCTAAAGATATATATAGGAATCGTATATAAGAAACTTACATCTCATCTATAATGGCTTATCTTCTAGACAGATAGAACATGGTGTGGTGAAAGGGATAGGGGAACTTGGGGCAGGTGTGGGTGGTATGACAAGCCATTCCCTACCCCAAACTACTTGCATTAATTATCCAGTTGGCTATTAGGTATCTGTGTGTACATTCCTTTCCTTCCTTTGCATGTGCAAAGATGAGAAGCTGCTCTGTTTTTTTCGTTTTACCATTACCAATCAAATTCAAAGCTTATTTACACTGCGCATGAGAATTCAGACGTTTTTTTTTTTTTTTTTTTTTGAGAAAAAGAATTCAGACATTAGCTCATTGCTTAAATAGTAATAAAAATTCAAATAGCTGAAGCAAAGTTGTTAAACGTATATGTCAAGTCGAACTGTCAAAGCAACAGTTGCCGATAGCGCAAGTGTGGTGTCAAAAACTTGATGGAGCCGTAAGTGTAATGAGGGTCGGTCTTGTATTAAATGCCGCTACCAACAACCCCCGGAACCCATTTAATGGATGAGAAATGAGAAATGTGTAATTTCATGTCTCTTGATATTTTTTATCCTTCACTTCTTCTATATTGGTTGTTTAGAGGCTGAATAAGGAGTAGGAGCAGAAACATCAAGCAGTAGAAGAATAGAGAATTGCGCATCGGTGGTCGGTTTGCCAACTCAAATTGTGTTGAGGCTTTTTCTGCATGGGTTTGTTCTTAACCTAATCTTCACTTGGTCAACTCATCCATTACTCGTTTCTCCGTCCTCACAACTTTCTCGCCTACTGTCTCTCTCTCTCGCTTGTATATATAACTTTTCATCTCTGTTATAGCTCCTTGCATGGTTGTTTTACAATAAGATTTAAGCTTCAAAAATTTAATTAGGATGAGGAATTCAGCGAATCACGTAATGATGGAGATAGAGTCAAGCAAACCGGCAGGAAATGGGCTGGTGGTTGGGGGTTTGAGTCCTCTAAGCGAGACTCTTTGGAGAGAAAAGGCAAGCACAGAATTTGTAGGGGATGTTTCGGCGAGGCTTACATGGAAGGATCTAACGGTGATGGTGAGCCTCAGCAATGAGGAGACACAAAATGTTTTGGAGGGTCTCACTGGTTATGCTGAACCAGGAACTATCACGGCGCTCATGGGTCCATCTGGGTCTGGCAAATCCACTTTGCTGGATGCTCTCTCTAGCCGCCTTGCTGCCAATGCTTTCCTTTCCGGGACCATTCTGCTTAATGGTCGTAAAACCAAGCTCTCTTTCGGAGCGGCAGTAAGTTGTTTGTTTGTTTTGTTTTGTTTTTTTAAATTTATTAATTGATCCTTCCTTTGCTTAATGGTCGCAAAGATTAGTATATATATGCTTTCAGAAACATATTCAATCCTATTATATCCTCTGCTTGTTTGACTTGGAGATTAGAACGTAGAACTTAGAAGAGTCCCCTCTGTTAAGTAATTCGGGCTGATTTTGTACAAACGTACACAGGCCTATGTGACACAAGATGACAACTTGATCGGTACTCTAACGGTGAGGGAAACAATCTGGTATTCGGCTCGACTACGTCTCCCTGATAAGATGCCTCGGTCGGAGAAGCGGGCGTTGGTTGAGAGTACCATAATAGAGATGGGTCTTCAAGACTGTGCAGATACAGTTATCGGAAATTGGCATTTGCGTGGGATTAGTGGAGGAGAAAAACGAAGAGTCAGCATTGCTCTTGAAATTCTTATGAGGCCTAGATTGTTGTTTCTTGATGAACCAACAAGCGGACTTGACAGGTTAATTATATGGTCTTAGTTGGATCCATCTTCCTGTTGCTATACGAATAATTAATCTTTTCATGGCCTGTTGCTTGCTCTAACATTCAATTCGATATGTGTGGCCAGTGCTTCAGCTTTCTTTGTAACACAGACATTACGTGGTCTGTCTAGAGATGGAAGGACTGTCATAGCTTCAATTCACCAGCCAAGTAGTGAAGTGTTTGAGCTCTTTGATAGACTGTACTTGCTTTCAGGAGGCAAAACTGTTTATTTTGGTCAGGCTTCAGAAGCATACGAGGTAAGGCGTCTCTGCTAGTATATTATTGATTCACTTGCCTAGAAACTAAACATTTTAATTGGTGTTGGCAGTTCTTTGCACAAGCTGGCTTTCCTTGCCCTGCCCTGAGAAACCCCTCTGATCATTTCCTCAGATGCATCAATTCTGACTTTGACAAAGTAAAGGCTACTTTGAAGGGGTCCATGAAACTGCGGGTATCACTGCTTCTCGTCATCTATTTCTATTGGAATTTGAAGTTACAATATAAACAGGAGTTATAGTATAAGGGAAGAATATGCATGATGAATCTGGGAGTGTGATTCATTTTAGCTTCCTGATTGAGTACTTGCTATTAGTATGGACAGGCCATTAATGTTTTTTTATTAGAATTCTTTCACGCTGTTCAAGAAAAACCTGATTCTCGTTAAAACTTGATTTGGTCTTTCTATTCAGTTTGAGTCAAGTGAAGATCCTTTGGAGAAGATAACAACAGCTGAAGCCATACGAACTCTTGTTGACTACTACCGTTCTTCTCAGTACTATTATGCTGCAAGAGAAAAAGTTGAGGAGATATCGAAAGTTGTAAGTGTCATTTATGCCTAATTATTAGCCCTTTATCAGTAGTCTTCTATTCTTTGATGATCGATCATGCTTTTTGAATTGTATTATTTCTTTTATATCCGTCAAAATTGATCATGATATATTGCTTCACCATGTGTTACAGAAAGGAACTGTGCTAGATTCAGGAGGAAGTCAGGCTAGTTTCCTGTTGCAGGCCTTTATTCTAACAAAACGTTCATTCATTAATATGTCAAGGGACTTTGGCTATTACTGGCTCAGGCTTGTGATTTACATTGTGGTCACCATCTGCATTGGAACTATCTACTTGAATGTGGGGACAGGTTACAATTCAATCCTGGTACTTTTCTCTGTCGCCAATTTGCTATCTTAAGTTAACTTGTTGTTATAAGCAGAATCTGAAGGTTAAATTGTTGGATAAAAAGCGCACTGCACTTCTTTTGGCACTCCTATCAAGAACATAAGAACGTTACACTAACACATTACTAATAACAGCACAAGTAACTTGTAAAAGGAACTGTAGAACTTGTGTTTTTTTTTTCTTTTTTCTTTTTTCCAACAGAATACTTGTTGGAGAACTCGTTAGCTTTTCTCAAGGAAAAATAATTAATTAACAGAACTGATGAGACCCAGGAGACCTGTGTGAATTCAGTAGAGCTTTTACCTATTTTCCCTTCCATCTGTGACAGGCGAGAGGTTCATGTGCCTCCTTTGTCTTTGGTTTTGTCACTTTCATGTCAATTGGTGGATTTCCTTCTTTTGTAGAAGATATGAAGGTACTTACTTTATCTTCTTGTATGAGGTACCGACATACATAAATTCACCAAGAAAAGTAATAATCAGGATTTCTCTATTTGCATTTTAATTTGAAGGTGTTCCAAAGAGAGAGGCTGAATGGCCACTATGGTGTGACTTCTTTTGTGATTAGCAACACAATCTCTGCAATGCCATTCCTGATAATGATCACTTTTATCTCTGGAACCATTTGTTACTTTATGGTCCGTCTTCACCCAGGTTTCGAACATTATTTATTCTTCGTGTTGTGCCTTTATGCAAGTGTCACCGTGGTTGAGAGCTTGATGATGGCCATAGCTAGCATTGTCCCCAACTTCCTCATGGGTATCATCATCGGAGCTGGAGTTCAGGTTTGTTGATTGATATACAATATGATAAATGTACCAAGTAACAATATCCGTAGATGAGTAACTTACGAATTTTTGTTCAATTGTGATGTCAGGGAATATTCATGCTAGTGTCTGGATACTTCAGGCTTCCGAATGACATACCAAAACCCGTTTGGCGCTATCCAATGTCATATATTAGTTTTCATTTCTGGGCTTTACAGGCAAGCTAATATTATATATATATATATATATATATATATATATATCCTTATACATGCTTCTAATTTTCATTATTCATCAATGGCTGAAGCATATTTTTATGTATTTTCCAGGGGCAGTATCAGAATGATTTAAGAGGCTTGTGGTTCGACAACCAGACACCGGATCTTCCCAAGATTCCTGGAGAATACATACTGGAAAATATATTCCAGATTGATGTGAACAGATCAAAATGGGTGGACCTAAGTGTCATCTTCAGCATGATTATCGTCTACCGCATAATCTTTTTTATTATGATCAAGATAAGTGAAGATGTCACGCCTTGGATAAGAGGTTACATAGCAAGGAGAAGAATGCAGCAGAAGAATGGAACTCAAAATACAACTGTAGCTCCAGATGGTCTAACGCAGTCCCCTTCTTTGAGAAATTACGTAGCCAATCGTTCAACTGGTAAAAGGTAGATGAAAGATAAGCTAGTATGGTGTTCCAATTTGGAAGAGAATGCCACGATAGGCAAAATTATATTAATCCTTCTAACATTCTGTCCAATCCTTAAGCATATATATATATATAATATGAAATGAAATACATGTACCGTAAGGCTTTCACTTCAGTTTAAAGTGATGTTATTGGCAAATGTGGGCCCTCTAAATAATATTTCATTATTTGTGCTCTTCTGAATCTTTCTTCTGTTTTCTTTTCGACTTTTGGACAGCAATATAAAATGAAAAAGTTTGAAATAAACTGGCATGGAGGCGACACAAAGGACAGTCTATTAGTCTTTTTGTACGTTTGTTATACCAAATGAAATAGAAATAGAATCAATAACGAAGTCGGGTGTAGAATGAAAATGAAAATGGAAATCTTTATTCATGTATTTGGTTCGCAAATAGAATAGGAGCTAAATTCCATTTTTTTTTAAAATTTGATTGGTATGGGGGCACATTTGAAGACAAAATCATGAGAAAACAAAAAAATATATTTGGTTCTGGGACAAAATAAGGATATAATTGGTATTTTGAAGAAAGTGGAACGTTTAGTTTTTTAAAATCGTAAAATATTATGCTATTTTGTGCTTAATGTATTTATGTATTAGAATACCTCAAACTTTAGAAGTTTTGCAATCTCTCTATTGAGTTTTTCTATCCAATGTCGTCTTTTAGCAGTAATAGCATCTCAATTACTATTAAAAAGAAATTGTAACTACAAAAAAACTTTCGATGAAATTGTATATATAACCTTGAGTTAAACTTAACTCAAGCTATTTGAACATTCATGACAATCAATGCAGAATTATTTCTCTCTCTTTTCTAAGGATTAATCAAATATATTTTCATATCTCATCTTTTAGAAGTTAAAGATACAGCCTTCAGAATTGTCATTGAAATTTCATGAAGAGTTTAGGTCTATTCAATAAAATTAAATATTTTAAAAGTGTTAAACTGTTTGCTTAATGAACAGTATTAACTATATGAACAGTGTTAACTATTTAGATTTTTAAATGAGCCTTATTTCTAGAATTAATAAGGAATATATATATATTTCAATTAGGTCTTATAGGTGAGCTGCTTAAGTTCTACCGTGTGGACTGCTTAAGTCTGAACTGAACGAGTTACTTAAGTTTAAGTAGGTGGACTATTTAAGTTTGGATTAGGTAAGCTGCTAAACTGCTCAAGTCTAAATCAGGTGAATTGCTTAAGGTCAATCATATGGACTGCTTAAGTTTGAACTAGGTTTCTTTAGAGCTTGAATTTATTTGACTTGGTGCCTTTCACCCCTTTTGGGTTTAGTTATGTGTCATTAATTTCCTGTATTAAATCCATATTAAAAATCATTTACAAAAACTAACTTTTATAAGTAATTTAGAAGAAGAAAAAAAAAATGGTTCTCTGATACGGAAATATTTATCTATATCCTCTTTTTCTCATGACATAATATAACCTAATTTATAAATACAATAAAATAAATCTATAACAAGTATCTTGAAGAAAATATGATACCATAATAAAAAAGTTGACTTGAGAGATGAGAGAATAGTCCTTCTACATAGGTATTAACAATTCTATTATCCCTTTATAAATGCTAATTTTGTATACCACGCTTAACGGCTCTCATATAGGGATTCTTAGATCAAAGGTTTTGAGCGCGAAAGCTCCGTCATGGAATCACTCGAAAAAAATTTCAATGCTTTTTATAGATTTTACCCAAAATATTATGATATTAAAATGGCTTGCCAAGCAACATATATAAAAATATTAGGTGAAAACTACCGAATGCTTCTGGAATGACACTGATTCTTTGTATAAATTTATATTATTTATGTAATTCTTAATGACGCATCGATCAGACAAGATAGATATGCTAGGGTGGCCACGAGACTCCAAACTATTGTCCAAAAGACCTTATATGGGCTACCCATCAGACGTATAGAAGATATTAACTCCACAGTATGCGTTGCCTAAAGTATGGTAGATTAGTTCCAAAGATGAAAAAAAATGAGCAAATATTTAAGATGGTAAAGTTCTAGAAAAATAAAATCTAAAAGAAGTCCTAAATATGACCAATAAGTTTCTTAAAAAAACTCAGGTACCTAAAATGAATAAAAATTATGAGATCTTTATAAATTATGTTATTTTAAGATAAGATGGAACCAATATAAAAGAAATATTGATAATATTTTATAGTGCTTGAAATTGTGAAAAATGATGAGAAGATTGAGTTTAGTGTATTGGAGAATATAAACATAAAATTAATTGGCCAAAATAGAACGACACATGTGGCATTTAATTTACTTCAAAATTAAATTTTAAAATTTTAATATGAGTATTAAGAGATGTCAAGCCAGTAAACTATAAATATGTCGGGTCATGAGTGTCATTACCCATTATTTGGGTCGTACCGACACTAACGATTGAGTAGACTTAAGGCCACTAAAGCTCGTAGTAAACCTAACTCAGTTAAGCTTGTACTCTACTTACAAATGTGGTATCAGCCTAATAATACTACTTTTATAGTTAAACTCAATTTGATAGCTTATAAACAAATCAAGAGTACGAATTATGTCATTAAAATATAAATCTTTGTTACACCATTACACCCATCTTGGAATACAATTGCAAAACTCTAAAAAAAAAAATTAAAATCTTTACATTAACACATTAATACATCATCTATTATTGTTTTACTTTGTCTGTATTACAAATTGGTTGGATCCGTAAGTTTCTTACTTCCTTTCAATACCTGAAAAAAAAATAAGGAGGCACGGGTGAGTTGCAAAATTGAATGAGTAAGGGTTAACCCTCTCATCCCATGCAGTCATACATATGATAATTATATTATTCAATTAATAACCCTTCGGCTAGTTATGAGTAAACAAGCAGGTATGGATGTGCACTTGGCAAATAAATCACAACAATTCAGATAATTAAAGAGTGGATATTAGTCCGTGAAATCACCCACTATAAACAAGGATCATACTCAGCCCCAAAGCATGCTTTAAAATAATTTTCAAAAAAATAGTCTATGATCCTTGTGTCAAGTGCACTCAGGGAGCCCAGCTCCGTTCGGGGTCGACGGAGCTCGTCCGCCTATTTCTCTTTCATTATCTTTTCTTTTTCTTTTTTCTTTTCATCGATTCACATCAAATTATGGAGTGCACGGGGGGGCGCCACTCCACCCGTTTACGGCCAACTGTCGGCATTCTTACCATGCCCGTGCTCTCACCCCAATGTGACCTACATCATTCTAATTCCATGGCATTCACAGCCAAATCACATTCAATCATAACATTTCATTTCATACACAGGTTTGTAAAGTAACTAGCATCTTATATATTTCAATGTCTAAAATGCATGTTCAATGCAGTTCATGGCATACACACCTATTTGGAATATCTATATGTATGCATGCTTTACAAAAGTATCATATTATTCATGTATGTATGAATGCAAATGCTTAAGCGATACATATTATCTAACTCTACTCACGGTTCATTATAGTCCTTAACAAGACTATCTTCACTACTACTTCTAGCTTTTGTCTTGTCATTCTAGAATTTTATAAGCATCTAGAAGAGAAATTTCTAAATAAGAATTCTAGATTGAAAAGAAAAGCTTAATTCTCATTTATTAGCTATTTATAGTCTTGATAACTGTTTATTTTAAGTTATAACTATATGGTACAAGTCTTATTTATTTAATTATTTGCTTATTTATGCATATAAATTTTGATAGACGCTTTGTCGAAAAATCCGGCAGCATTTCCTCTATAATCGAACTAATAAAATATTTTCAATTTTCACATCCAAGTAATAAAACACATATATTGTATCAATAACCAATACAACCCATCCATTGAGCAAATCAACTATATAATTTCCATCCTCCAATTATTAACAATAAACCATTTCGACAATCGTCGATATTAACATGAACATTAATATTACTTAGGCTTCGATTGTCTTGTAAATGCTATTATATATATTTATATACTCACTCACAAATATTACAACCATATTCTCCGGTTATAACATTACTTACCATGATAATATTATTATCCTTCACAATCAAGCTTATAAACCATACTATAATCCAAACAAATGATTTTCTAACTTAAATACAACTATTACATTTTCCCGATCGAGATTTGGATATCCATGTTTTGAGTTATAATAATCTCAATTCTGCATATATTCTAAATACGAAATTGAATTCTCATTTGTTATCAGTTGATAGTCTAAGGAATTAGAAATAAAACTCTATAACTAAAACCTAATTAACTCAAGACTTGAACGTGGCAAGAATCCAAAACTTTTCTTGTTGTGTAAAAGTTCAGCCAGTCAAGAAATAAAGTTTCAGATTACCAAAGGAATGAACACAAGAAATCACTATTACATAGACTTTAGGGAACATTAAGAATTTTGCGTCGATAGACATAATTTTGATGGGAAAACCATTTTTCTTCGTAGACAATATGATTTTATGCTTAAGGATTGGTTGTGTGCACATCCAGCAGAGGGTAGGTTGTCTCATGAACATGATCATTGAAATTCTATAGAGTCTCGACTATATACGAGGATGAATGCTGTGAAATCATGAAATTCAGCTTGGCCTTGTGAGTACACTGTATAGATATTACAGGGAGTTGTTAGGGCAATTGTGGATTATCATGGTCGATGAGAAGTTCATGAAAACATATTGAACCTAGGCAATTTTTTACTCCACAATGAGAAAAAAGTAGACGATGGCTGTCAAATGGATGAAAAAGTTGAGGTTATTTAGTTCGCTATAATATGAACGACATAGACTCCATTGTACATGATAAGTCATTGGAAAATGACTCGTTGAATTCGGGTCATGTTTTTTATATCATATTAGAAAAGATTTAGCTAGTCTACCATGTGAAGGGCATCATTTGAGGAACACCATTTTCAAGGTTTCTGTTAATACTCATACTATGACCTTTCTAGCCAATCATCCTACCTTTTGGCATTGGTGCAGACGTTTTGAGTTTCTTGAGATTGTATGGATGCACTACAACCATGGACCTAATCAAATGCATAGAAATATGTCTGTGAAAGAAATTATCACTAGAATTTTAGAGGGGATGAAGATTCGTAGCTGGTTTAAGAACGTTCCACCTGATACTCATCTTTATCGCATTTTAAAAAGCACTTCTATGCGCTTTTCAAATATATAAAATTGGGTTTCAGGTGCTCGAAATTTGTTCCATTATATTAGGATTGTTCATTGCCACTAGGGATGGCAGCAGGAGGGTACCCGCAAAAAATAAACTACCTAAATCCGAATCATTTAAAAATTAAAGTACCTTAATCCGTTAAAAAATTAACCAAAAATAACCAAACGTATCTCAAATTCATTTAGAAATACCCGCATACTACCTAAATCCGCATAAATACCCGTTAATCACACTTATTCAATTCATCAAACCAGAATCAACAACTACTACAATTCCGCAGATCTAAAATCCCTTGTATAATGGCCATTCACAATTAAAACATTCTCAAAACATCAACAAATTAAGAGTAAAACCAAATCATCATTTCAAACAAATGGAACTGTTGCAGAAACACATTTTATTTTTTGCATGTAGAGATTTCACATTTTGTACAAAAAGCTGAACTCATAAAGTAATTCAACAATTCTAAAAAGGAACGAAGCAAACGAAAAAGAGAACTGAGAATGAAATGACTCAAACTAGTCCAATATTTTCAATTTTCACGTTCAATTAATAAAACACATATATTGTATCAATAACCAACACAGCCCATCCATTGGGCAAATCAACTATATAATTTCCATCCTCCAATTATTAACAATAAACCATTTCGACAATCGCCGATATTAACATCAACATTAATATTACTTAGGCTTCGATAGTCTTGTAAATGCTATTATATATATTTATATACTCACTCACAAATATTACAACCATATGCTCCAGTTATAACATTATTTACCATGATAATATTATTATGCTTCACAATCAAGCTTATAAACCATACTATAATCCAAACGAATGATTTTCTAACTTAAATACAACTATTACATTCTCCCAGCTGAACTTATATGTTTAAGATTTCCAAATCGAGATTTGGATATCCATGATTTGAGTTATAATAATCTCAATTTTGCATATATTCTAAATATATTGAATTCTCATTTGTTATCGGTTGACAGTCTAAGGAATTAGAAATTAAACTCCATAACTGTAACCTAATTAACTCAAGACTTGAACGTTTACCTATGCATACTTATGACCAGTAGAGGAAGGAGAAGATTCTGTGCTTTATGGCATGCTGGAGTCTCATTGAAACACCGTCGGGCTGCTGGAACAACCGTCGTGCATGGTGGCCGGAGTTATGCCTTTACTCAGGATCAAACATCCTATATATCAAAATGTTCAGAATCTTATTATGAATTCGATTCTTTGATTTATTTTTATCAATCATAGCTAATTGAGCTGGGATTTATAATTTTCCATATTTTTAAAACCTAAACTCAAAATCTTCCCACTCACTACAAGAATCATGGAATCAAAAAAAGAATTTAAGTCTAGGTGAAGAAAGAGGTGTTGTAGAGCCTTACAGGACCGAAAGCTCCTTGGAAGAGCTTGGCTTTGCCGAAATTAGAAGGAAAGATTGTGACGTGATTTCCTGATCGCTTCTCTTGCAATTTCTGCTCCAGTCAAAACGGAGAGGGAGTGAGTGGTGAGAAAGGAACTGAAGCTATGTCGTCAATAGGAGAGATTCTGAAGATGACTGCTTGCACTAGAGTTGCCGGAAAAACGAAAATGTGACCATGTCGATTGAAGCATAGTTGCAACTCGTTTGCGATTCTTGCGCTCGCCAGAAACAGAGACGAAGCGAGAGAGAGAAACACCAATGAGACTAAGGAGGGGACAAGATGGTGTCACCGTTGGCCGGCTAGTGCGGCGATCGAAAATCAAAGAGAGAAAGAGGTGCTGCCGCTGGGAATGAGAGAGAAGGGAGAAGGCTTTGGCCAAAAACAGTAATTTTACGATCTTCTAGGTTTTCTAGAGTGATTTCGGTTCCATTTGAATCCGTTTTGATTTAAATCATGGATTTATTTGATTTTAATTGGTTTTCTCTTGTTTTATGAGTTTCTGACTAGTTCTTGTGATTTTCATTTAGTCGTGGATTTGACTAACAATGAAAATATATTTTACATTTAATAGTATTAAATAATTTCATAGGATATTAATTTAAATAGTTGTCGCATATATATATATATATATTAGTAATCGATTCAATATTATAAATTCTTAATAAATTTAGAGTATTCTTGTCTAAGAGTTTCGAATAATATGCTTTGGACTTGAACTCAACTTGTAATGTTGAATTCAGATTAAAATTATTTGGTGTATGCAGTCCATGCAATCGAAAATCTAGACTTTTTATTTAAATAAAATTCAAAAGTTTCAAAAATGAAATTACGAAATATTTCAATGAGATATAAAGCAAAATTGGTGTACAAGTTTTTCGCAAGTAACTGACATTGATTATGAAAATAAATATCATTATATGATAGATGCAATTATTTGATTAGTCTGGCAAATTATGAAAATTCAAAATACGTCTAATAAGTTGATGATTGCTTATTGATATATTAACTTGATGAATATATCTATATAAAAATCTCTGAAGAATTCTAATTGCTTGAAGCATAAAGTTAAGATATTGAGAAATTCACTATATAGATTAATGGATAATAATATCTATGAAATATTAAACAAAAATGCTTAAAGGAAGCAAATTGAAACCCTGAGAAATATATTTAAGATTTCTATATGGATTAAAAAAATCTTAGCACATATGATATAACTGTCTTAATGATGTTTATGGCCAAAAAAATATTATATCATTTCATGATTATATTCTTTTTATAATATTTTATTATTAAAAGTATACTTTTGATGTTTATTTTATATACTATCATGAGTAAAGTGATATTTTGATAAGTAAATATCTATTGAAAAGATATTTTAATAATATTGATATATGTTCATAAATTTTTACAGAGATATTTAAATATTGATTTGTCATATTTGGTTTATGAAACATCATTGGAACTCCTGAAGAGCTTCTAAAGATTATAAATTTGTTAAGGCGAGAGATTAAGATGAAAGACATTGAAAGTATAAGGTTTTGTCTCGTCCTGAAGATCTAGCATTTCATAAATGAGATTTTTTCTATAAATCTACATATATAATTAAGTTATTCAAATTATTTTATGTGGATAATAGTGGGGTCACTTGATGAGAAGATACCCATTTTTCACTTTGAGAAAATTATAAAGAACTCCTGGTCATGAAGTATCATATTTTAGTGCAATAAGGATGCTAATGTATCTTGCTACTCATATTTGGCTTAATTTTTATAAATTTTATTAGCAAGATATAGTTCTTCCTAGATATAAAAAAATTAAATGGAGTTAAACATATATTTTGACATCTCCACAGTGCCATATATATGAGTTATGTTATAACTAACATGTAAAAATTTATTTTGATCGACTATGAAAATGCAGGTTACTTATATAATCCATATTATGTTAGATTATAATCAAGTTGTTTACTTACATGCGGAGATATAATTATTTCATGGCATTCAAAAGCATAGCTACTGCTTCATTTTGCCATGCAGATATTTGAGCAACTAATGAAGAAAGATGAAAAGTACACGCAGTCTATTTATCCAGAAAGAAATTTCTATAATACTATAAAGACATGTTAAAGGAGATAAGAAAAATATATTTCACAAAAAATAGGCATAGAAAAAGGAAAAAAGGAAGAAGGTTCTCAAAAATAATATTGACTTCAATTGCGTAAAGGAAAAAATTCAAATAAAGGATTCTTCAAAGGAAAAAAATAAACAAAGAATTCATTCACCTCTCATCATCTCATTATAAGCAGTGTTTGCTAAAGCGTAAACTTAAGGGTTGTCCATAAGCTTCAGTTTGTAATTGTGTTAACTATGAACAAAGATATCTGAGATTAATTGTGTAAATGGTTGATTACCAAAGAGACCTAGAAAAATCAAGATTCAATTGAAAAATTACATGCTTTAGCATTAGTATATAATGATGTGTGAGACAATTTCCACCTATAGAGAGGACAAAGAAACACAGGTTGTACTTATTTTATTAGGCTAACATATTTTAGATGCTCCCACATTTACCAATGCTTGAAAATTCATAAGTCTACTTGACCATGCTTTTAGGTATGAATTTCTTGTGATTATATAGAAGTTGTATGAATTTGATAATCATCAAGTGCCTTTGAAGAGAAAGTATGAAAAATTTTAGTCCAATCGCTCTAAAGTATGTTTTTTTAATATGGAAAAATTACTTAAATTAGCTTCAAATTTTGATTCTTGCTTAGCGTAATTATTTTGGATGAATCCTCGATTATATATTTATAGATAAATTTCGCATTGTACTGCAATCATCATATTTGATTGTAGTTTTTGTGTTTTTGCTTGATAAAATTTTATTCAGTTTGTTAACTTAGTGAGTTGAAATTGAAGGAAGTGAGTTTATTAAATCCTTATGAATTGAGATTCTTGAAATAATGTACATTTCTAATTCAATAAATCAAGAAAGATAAAAAAAGAAAAAAAACCTCAATCTTTCTCTAATTATTTTTGTTTCAATTATTTTTTCAGCTGAACAGGTGAGTTGTACGAATTGATGTTAGGACTCCTAATTGGCAATAGAACATTTGTTTAGAAATTCAATTCTGATATACACTATATGAGCTTCTTTTTTTCAAAGGAATTAATTGCTTTATATAATATTGCTTTTATTTTAGAGTCTTAAATTATTTTGGTCTGCATGCTATATATACATACTAATAAAAAATGCCTCAAAATTAGACTTCTGAAAAGGCTCAAGACACAGTATGGAAGTTTTAGATTTTGGTGTATAAATGGAAAGTTTTTTTTTATGAGAATGAAAGAGAGGAATGAGATGGAAAACATTTATTCATGGAAGAATGCTAACCCATTAGATGTAAAGCCTAATTTTAAGTTTGAACTCTTTAGTGTTTGCTTCATCAAGAAATTATGCTACGATGATCTGAATTAACTACGATTGAAACTAGCATTTGAGAATTCTTGCTGACTCGATTTTCTTAAAAATTGAATTGAATTTTCAATTTTTGACACAAATGCTACTCTCATTTTATTTACCTTTATTTCATCTTCAGTTTAATGAGTTGGATTGATTTTGTTAAGCTATTCATATTATTACTTCAAGGTTCAAACGTTTCTCCGCATCTTCCTCCCTTCCATGCGTGACGCTCCTAATTTATGGTCTGCACATCCAGTTGCTTTCGTTTGAAACTTGAACTCACTAAGTTAATTGGTTTAGGGTTAAGGGTTAAGGGATAAGGGTTAAGGGATAAGGGTTTAGGGTTGAGGGCTCAGGGCTCAGGGCTCTGGGCTTAGGGTCTAGGGTCTGGGGTTTTAGGGTTTAGGGTTTGGGGCTTGGGGCTTGGGGCTTAGGGTTTAGGGTCTAGGGTTTTGGGTCTAGGGTCTAGGGTCTAGGGTCTAGGGTCTAGGGGTTAGGGGTTTAGTGTTTTAGGGGTTTAGGGTTTTAGGGGTTTAGGGTTCAGGGTTCAGGATTCAAGGTTCAGGGTTCAGGGTTCAGGGTTCAGGGTTCAGTGTCTAGGGTCTAGGGTCTAGGGTCTAGGGTCTAGGGGTTAGGGTCTAGGGGTTAGGGTCTAGTGATAGGTGTTAATTCTATAGTGTTTTAATATAGTTTTTATTTGAATTTTAGTAAGTTTTTATTGCTTTAATTTGATTTTAAATCACTTTTAGTACAATTATGTTCAAAAGCTTCCTCGATCTTTAATCCGCTTGATCTA